>JACEFZ010002964.1:0-35328 GCA_014155875.1 Cepaea nemoralis
CAAAACCTAATCAGGGGGGAACCGGGGAAGTAGTCAACACCGCGGCTTCCTACCTCCTCACGCCGAGATTGATCACATGTATGGCCACTGAGTTGGAGTCAAGCTGTGCTTCTGTCCCACAGTCGTGCCAGCAAAATAAGATGCAGAATGAACATTTGACACCTGTAATCCGCTCTTTGCATGTTCGAAGCAAAACAAAACATTTAACGTTGATTAAATGTTTCAAAGACAGAAATACGCAAAAGTTGTCATATTTGTAAAATGAGTTTTTTCTTTTTTTTCTTCTTTTGTGTGTGTGTGGGGGGGGGGGGGGGGGCGCATGAAATCTCGTGACGCCGAAATCCGAAAGGAAAATGTTTAAGGGAATAAAACATTCATACAATCTTAAAGAAGAGGTGCTTGATTTGCATAAAAGCAAACGGGCAGTGCAATATAAACATAGAGAACAGAGAAACTAACATCACTGGTGAATATAACATCACAGATTTTCCATAATCGATCACTAGAGGAAATGACTATACATTCAAAACCATGTTTTCACATAGTGAATTTAAACACAGACGTCATAAACAAAATATTGCCTGATTTCTTGCCTGACATATTTCGCGGCATCTCATCAGTGCGTCCACACTGCGGTGTTAAATACTTGTAGCATATGAAGTGGATAAACAAATAACACTTTTGCTGAAATACTAAGTACATAATGGCTGGTATTGTTCGAATACGGAGAAGTGTTAGACTTTCGTGGGGATAACGTTTTTCCATATTCGAACAATATCAGCGACTGTGTACTTTGTATTGTAGCCAAAGTATTGTTTATATATCCACTTTATATGATTTATAACTATGCTGTATGCACATGACGAGATGTAGCAACATATGCCAGACAAGGAACCGTACAATATTGTGTTTATGGCGTCTGTGGTTCAACTCTATATATTATCATACAATATTGTGTTTATGGCGTCTGTGTTTCAACTCTATATATTATCATACAATATTGTGTTTATGGCGTCTGTGGTTCAACCTCTTATATATTATCATACAAATATTGTGTTTTATGGGCGTCTGTGTTTCAACTCTATATATTATCATACAATATGGTGTTTATGGCGTCTGTGTTTCAACTCTATATATTATCATACAATATTGTGTTTATGTCGTCCTGCGTTTCAACTCTATATATTATCATACAATATTGTGTTTATGGGCGTCTGTGTTTCAACTCTATATATTATCATACAATATTGTGTTTATGGCGTCTGTGTTTCAACTCTATATATTATCATACAATATTGTGTTGAATGTCGTCTATGTTTCAACTCTATATATTATCATACAATATGTGTTGATGGCGTCTGTGTTTCAACTCTATATATTATCATACAATATTGTGTTTATGGAGTCTGGTTTCAACTCTATATATTATCATACAATATTGTGTTTATGGCGTCTGTGTTTCACTCTATATATTATCATACAAGATTTGTGTTATGGCGTCTGTGTTTCAACTCTATATATTATCATACAATATTGTGTTTTATGTCTCTGTGTTTCAACTCTATATATTATCATACAATATTGTGTTTATGGCGTCTGTGTTTCAACTCTATATATTATCATACAATATTGTGTTTATGGCGTCTGTGTTTCAACTCTATATATTATCATACAATATTGTGTTTATGTCGTCTGTGTTTCAACTCTATATATTATCATACAATATTGTGTTTATGGCGTCTGTGTTTCAACTCTATATATTATCATACAATATTGTGTTTATGGCGTCTGTGTTTCAACTCTATATATTATCATACAATATTGTGTTTATGGCGTCTGTGTTTCAACTCTATATATTATCATACAATATTGTGTTTGATGGTCGTCTGTGTTTCAACTCTATATATTATCATACAATATTGTGTTTATGGCGTCTGTGTTTTCAACTCTATATATTATCATACAATATTGTGTTTATGGCGTCTGTGTTTCAACTCTATATATTATCATACAATATTGTGTTTATGGCGTCTGTGTTTCAACTCTATATATTATCATACAATATTGTGTTTATGGCGTCTGTGTTTCAACTCTATATATTATCATACAATATTGTGTTATGTCGTCTGTGTTTTCAACTCTATTATATATACAATATTATTTGGTTTATGTCGTCTGTGTTTCAACTCTATATATTATCATACAATATTGTGTTTATGGCGTCTGTGGTTCAACTCTATATATTATCATACAATATTGTGTTGATGTCGTCTGTGTTTCAACTCTATATATTATCATACAATATTGTGTTTATGGCGTCTGTGTTTCAACTCTATATATTATCATACAATATTGTGTTTATGTCGTCTGTGTTTCAACTCTATATATTATCATACAATATTGTGTTTATGTCGTCTGTGTTTCAACTCTATATATTATCATACAATATTGTGTTTATGTCGTCTGTTTCAACTCTATATATTATCATACAATATTGTGTTTATGGCGTCTGTGTTTCAACTCTATATATTATCGTACAATATTGTGTTTATGTCGTCTGTGTTTCAACTCTATATATTATCATACAATATTGTGTTTATGGCGTCTGTGTTTCAACTTTATATATTATCATACAATATTGTGTTTATGGCGTCTGTGTTGCAACTCTATATATTATCATACAATATTGTGTTTATGGCGTCTGTGTTTCAACTCTATATATTATCATACAATATTGTGTTTATGGCGTCTGTGTTTCAACTCTATATATTATCATACAATATTGTGTTTATGTCGTCTGTGTTTCAACTCTATATATTATCATACAATATTGTGTTTATGGCGTCTGTGTTTCAACTCTATATATTATCATACAATATTGTGTTTATGGCGTCTGTGTTTCAACTCTATATATTATCATACAATATTGTGTTTATGGCGTCTGTGTTTCAACTCTATATATTATCATACAATATTGTGTTTATGGCGTCTGTGTTTCAACTCTATATATTATCATACAATATTGTGTTTATGTCGTCTGTGTTTCAACTCTATATATTATCATACAATATTGTGTTTATGGCGTCTGTGTTTCAACTCTATATATTATCATACAATATTGTGTTTATGGCGTCTGTGTTTCAACTCTATATATTATCGAATCTGTCCAAGTTCTAATGGAGTCGCGATAGTGTAGTGGCTAGCACGGTCGTCTGCTGGCCTGGTGGTCATATGTTCGTATCTAGACGGATTATATTTTAATTGATATGAACTCCCAGGTTGACCCAACCTAAAATGGGATCCGTAAATATCAGGAAACCATAAATCAGACTAGAAAGAAAGCAATGAATGCTTCACCAAAATACGAGAAGTAGATGGTAAGCTTTACTAGAATAAGATCACAAGTAACTAATTGGATGTTGCGGCCGAATCCTTCGTCAGCACAGAAACAACAAACACACACCGATACAACTACATGAAAAACACTACATGAAAATATAGATATGAAAGTTGCTCATATGTTTTCTTATTGTCGACTGAAGACTGTTTCATTTTACAACTGTCCGAAATAAAGCAAGTTAGCAACTTTCGCTTGAAAACCACATACAATAGAAAAGCAGAGTTTAACAGAGAGAGAGAACAATGTAAGGAATACGCAATAGCTAGAGAAAGACAACAGCAGCACCAGACCTTGAGAAAAACAGCAGAAAACTCTGGAAATTAGCTAGAACCCTCACCAGTGAGAGTTCCTCATTTACACTACCACACTGACTGAAGCAGACAAAACCATCAAGGGCAAACAAGCCGCAGAGTTGCTTGTCAGAACATACAGTGCATGAAGCAATATCTCTATCAGTATACACCATTAGAGAGATATCAGAAAAGAAATCAGATCAAACAAGCGACAGTCTGTATCCTTATCCATCACCCTTGGAGAATTTCAATAAGATATTGCTAAGCTTAAGAAGAAAGACAAATTAGTTGCCGGTCGCAGATTAGGGATTCATTGGAGTCACTGAATGATCTTCGTGAGCGTAAAATGGGAGCCAACAAAACATTTTAAATAAAAAGCAAACTTGCTCGCACAATGAAGCTAAACTGACATATCTCTCAGTGCGTTCGAAGGAAACACAATCAGATACAATGTCAAGAGGCGACACTGCAGGCGCTCTAAGCTCACGGCGCAATTTCTTACATTTTGTAGTTTGGCCTCTAGCCATTTGGTGATGCAATGTTTATGTTCTTCTTCTTCTTCTGCGTTCCGAGCTATTGAGGTTCTTTGCTGCAGATACAATCCGTTCGTCTCTCTGGTTGACCTTCTCTTGCCAGTCGTTGATTCCAAGTGTTTGTAGGTCTGTATATACATATTATCTCTCCACCGTCATCTTGGTCTACCTCGGGGTCTACGGTCATTTATTTCCTGAGTGTAAGCGAGTTTTGTTTCCCTATTATCTTCCATTCTTTCTATATGTCCCAGCCATTGTAGTCTATTAGCCTTCATGATATCAGTGATTAGCGGAGACTTAAACAGATCATAAATGTCTTTGTTACTTCTTCTTTTCCACTCTCCACTTTGTGTATCACTAATGGGTCCAAAGATGCGCCTTAAAACTTTGTTCTCAAAGGTTTGTAACAAGGCTTCGTCTCCTTTCGTTGTACTCCAGGTTTCAGAGTCATACAGCACAACTGGTCCGATCAGTATTTTGTATATTGTGATCTTGGTGTTGCGAGATAGCGCCTTTGATTTTAGTAGATGTTGTAGTGCATAGTATATCTTATTTCCAGAGTTGATTCTAGTTTGTATTTCTTCCCTTATGATGTTGGAGCAGTTGAAGATTGTACCCAGGTATTTGTATAATTCCGTTCTTTTAATGGTCATATTATCTATTTGTATGTGGCCAGAGGTTTTACCATTCCTTCTCTTGATATTACCTTATATTCTGTCTTATCTTGGTTGATAACCAACCCCATCTGTTGGGCTTTTCCCTTTAAGTGAGTCAATATTTCTAATGTCTTTTGTTCATTTTCCCCTATAATATCTATATCATCTGCATATCCAAGCAGCTTGGATGTTCCTCTAATATCACATTCCTCCTTTACCTTCCTTACAACTTTGTCTAGAGCCAGACTGAAGAATATCGGCGATAGTGCATCACCATGTTTCAAGCCAGATGTTATTTGGAAAGGGTCTGATTTCCTGACTTTATATGTTACTATATTATAAGTATCTTCCATGCATAGTCTGGTCATGCCGATTAACTTCCTTGGTATTCCAAATTCCTGCATAGCGTTCCATAGACTATTCCTATGGACACTATCATACGCCTTTTTAAAATCCACAAAAATGTTATGGAGATCTCTTTTATATTCCCAATTTTCCTCGGCTATTTGTCGTAAGATAAATATCTGATCTATTGTTGATCTGTTTTGTCTAAAAACCCGCCTGGTAGTCACCTAATATGTCTTCTGAATATGGTTTTAGTCTATTTAGTAATACTGCGGATAGTATCTTTTAGCTTGTGGACAGTAGTGATATTCCTCTATAATTTTCACATTGGAACTTGTCTCCTTTCTTAAAGATAGGTATCAATAATGACTCTTTCCAGTCATGGGGTAATTCTTCTGTCCTCCATAATTTAATTATTAGTTCGTATAGCTTTAGATGTAATGCAAGTCCACCTGCCTTTATAAATCCAGCAGTAATTCCATCAGCCCTAGTTGCCTTATTGTTTTTAAGTCGTGTGATTACATATAGGATTTCTTCAAATGCAGGTTCTTCAATTTGTGGTTCACACGTTAGAACCTCTTCCTGTGGGAAAGTGTTACTTGGAGCTTCACAATTTAGTAATTCAACAAAATATTATTTTCATGTATTGCACATTTCCTCATTGGTATTTATCATATTCCCATTTTTGTCATTTAAACCATATGTGTTGTGTTGGTGCCCTCGTTTCATTGACTTCAGTTCTTTAAAAAACTTTCTGGATTAGTTTTTCTGGTGATTAGTTTCCATATCTTTGATTATGTTACTCATATATTCTCGCTTCTGCTGTGGAACTAGTTGTGTAGCCTCTTTACATTCATCTCTATATTGCTCTTCCTATTGGATGTTGTTGATGTCATTTAACCATAAATGTCTGCCATTCTTTTTCCTACTTACTGCTTCTTCACATTTTTGATTGAACCATCTGTTCTTTCTATGCGTGGTTAACACGCCGAGACATTCTTCTGCGGTAGATTGAATTGTATTCTTGATGTTCAACCAAGTTTGGTCAACGCTTTCCTCCAAAGGGTTTTGCAGAGTTTTGAAAAGAAGAAGAAAATTAAAACTTATAGACAAACCATTACCCTCGTTGGACAACAGTCACCTTCAAATTAATATTCTCTGAAGGTAAAACCGTGGACAGCCGCTATTTGTGGCTGAAATTGTCACAGGATTATTCATTTGAGCCAGGGATGGACCCTAATATAAATTATCTTTGGTGTTGAACGAGGTAGGGGTAATGGTATAATTGAAATAGAAAAAGAAAAACAGAATCGATGCACTTTGGGCAATCCCACATGAAAACCGTATTACATATACGACATTCAACATTTTTACACATTCATTTCCGTCCATCTATTGAACTGGAGAATTTACAAGGATTCAATTGTGTTATTTTTAAAGATACTGTAAGTTATTTTTTTTTTTTTTTTTTTTTTTTTTGAATTACAGTTACCTAAAACAACAATATATCAATAAGAATTCACACATCGCTACATTTGCCGTTTCAGAATAACAAATAGTATGCAGTCATTACACAAACATATTTAGATAATCTTGCTGCATTTGATGCCTGGGTTCCTGTTGTATTTGCAAATGTAAAGGAAATTACACAATGTACCTTGTAAACGACACTGTTTTGTACGAAATGCAACCACATTAAACAAAGACATATAATTCAAATATTGACAAGGGACATAACAACAAATCTGTTATTTCAAAGGACATTACTAAAAGTAGCATAAATGTATTATGTGATTTAAATAATTGAAATATTTTATAAAATTTTAATATAATTTTCATGGAAATTAGCGACAATTATATGCAGCATAAATAATGGGATAATGTTAAGTTATCTTCAAAGATTTTGTAAAAGGAAAGGATTTATTTTAAATATGTGAGAATTTTATAACTCATTTTTATATTTCTCCTCTATATTGCATTCAGTGTTTCAATGCTATGCGTCCCGTCTTCTGTTACTTCAGTTACTTGTTTAAATTTTTGTCCGGCCTGTAAAAGGCCCACAACAAACACAGGGACGTTACGGGGGAACCGCGAACCCTTTATATTCCGCTCTTTGGATTGTTTCATAATAATTTGACTGAAATCAAAGGCACATGGTGGGACAAAGCGGCCTTTTAAAACTTGTAGTATCTGTTCTTGTATCAATCAATCAGGTGCCGTCTCCGCAGCGAAGTTGGCTGCAATGGATCTTTATTACTGTCTCTCGACCTGATCACATTCTGTCAGACAATGCAATTGACGTTATCTTCCCACTTGTATGGCTGTCTATCTTTTGCTCGTTGCCTACAATCTTGCCCTCCAGTATGGTTTCTATGAGAGTGTTAGGTGACAGACTCTAATTGCTAGTTATAAATATCCGTTTCTTGTCTCTCAAACAAATAGATTCCTGGACATGTACAAGGCAATAGACCGTCTCCTTGTAATTTAATGTCAGACTCACTGGTTCCAGAAGACATTTCAATAGAAGCAAATAAAAAGATTTGGTTTCAATGCCAAAGAATACGCCACAACCCATTATTTGAAAGACAAGGAAATAATCATCAATGAAAAGATGATCTTTCACTTCTGTATCTATGTAGCTCAGTAATTATATGGAAGCCCCATTTTAAGGGAATGGAAATGTATAGGTTATTGTCTAAGTTAACAGCATTCAATTTGCTGCTATCTCGAGAAAGCGAGAGATAGAACAAGAAAGAATAACAGACAGACAGACAGGCCTGCAGGCAGACAGACAGACAGACAGACAGACAGACAGACAGACAGACAGACAGACAGACAGACAGACAGATGAAACATACATTCTACATATACTTGTAGAGGTGGAAATGAAGCATATGCAAGGAATTTGTGTGTACATGCAATCAATCAATCATGTGCCATGCCGGAAAGCGTGGGCGGTCATGACTCGCCATTTCACTCGATCACCAGTGTCGTGGATCAGCTCAGTGTTCCTGTCTCGTCCATGCCATGTGGCCAAGCCATCCAGGTATTTTCCTCTCGGTCTTCCTCTTTGTCTGTTCCCTTCGATCTTGCCAGTTCTCACTAAGTTCTCCAATCCATTTCTTCTCATAACATGTCCAAAAAATTTTGACTGTCTACGTCTAATTTCTCTAATCAGTTTACGATGTTCATTTGTCTCCTGTAGTACTTCGTCATTGGTTTTTCTGTCTGTCCATGGTATTCTTTGCATTTTCCTCAGAAACCACATTTCTGCAGCCATCAGATGCTTTTCAGCTTGACTGCTCATTGTCCAAGTTTCACATCCATACAAAAGAACAGGCTCTATGTATCCCCTCAACACTCTTTTTCTCGTTTCAATTGACATCTTTTTATTGGTCAGAATGTTTTTCATCTTGCTAAAGGCTACTTTCGCCATGGCGATTCTTGTTCTAATCTCTTCAAGGCATCTCCCATCAGATGTTATGACTGTTCCAAGATAATTGTACCGATTCACTTGTTGAAGAATATTTCCATTTACTTGTATATTACATTGTGGCACTTCTTTCTTCCTAGTGACGACCATAACCTGAGTCTTTTTACAATTTAATTCTAACCCCAGTTGCTCACTGTGTACAACAACCGCATCTACTAATTGTTGCAGGTCCTGCGCATTGTCTGCAATTAATACTGTATCATCTGCATATCTAATGTTATTGATGTTTCGTCCTCCAATGCTGATTCCATTTATATCCTCTACATTTCTGAAAATATTTTCACTGTATAGGGAAAAAAGATCTGGAGACATCACACATCCCTGCCTAACACCTCTCTTAATTGGCTGATACTGTCCCACTTCATTATCAATCCTTATTGCAGCTTGTTGTTTCCAATATATGTTTTTATAAGTCTAATGTCTTTCCCATCAATTTGTAGATCTGCAAGCATATCCACCATGCTGACATGTCTAACTGCTATCAAAAGCCTTTGTATAGTCAATAAAGCAAAGATGTATATCCTTGTTTACTTCTATAGCACGTTCAATACTGTTCGCAGCATATACACAGCATTTACTGTACCCTTTCCTTCTACAAACCCGCATTGTTCTTCCCCTATTTCAGGTTGTATCTTCTTCCTCACTCTTTGCATGATAATTCTTAGCAAAATCTTTGTGATGTGACTCATTATACTAATTGTTCTATGTTGATCACATTCCAAGGTTCCTGATTTCTTTGGGATTGCAATAAATACAGAGTTACATAATTCAGGACGTATATCTCCAGTATCATATAATGTGTTCAGCAGTCTGGTGACTTGCTCTAGTCCAAATTCTTCTAAAGCCTTAATCATTTCTGTTGTGATGTTATCTGCACCGGGGGCCTTGCCAGCTTTCATATGCTTAAGAACATTTCGAACCTCCATCTCCAAAATTGGCGGTCCTTCATTATTAAATCTAATATCATACTGTTCGTCTCTGTTATCATCATAAAGGTGTTTCATATAATCTGTCCATGCATGTAGAATCTGGTCTTTTTCTATTATGATTTTGCCATCTTCAGTTTTTAGACACCCAGCTGATGTACTTGTTCTTTTATTAGTAACTTCCTGAATTCTTTTATGTACTAATTTGGTATTTTGACTGTTGTGTTGGTTTTCAATTTCCAAGCACTTTTCCTAAAGCCATGCTTCTTTTGCCTCCGCACATAATAATGTGACTTGTCTGTGAGTTTCTTCATATTTGACAGAATTACTTTTGTTGAGTCTTCTTGTTTCCATGAGGTGTAAAATTTCTTCAGTCATCCATTTCTTACGACCCACCTTCTTTAATTTTGGAATAGTTGTTTCTGCAGCCACATTTATTGAATTCTTCAACGTTTCCCATTGATCATCCACATCCTGGAATAGGATCTCTAGATCAGACAAAATTTCAAATCTGTTCTGTACTTCTATGTTGAATTTGTTTTGTATTTCTTGTCACCTACTCAATGTACACAAATCATATTTAGTGTTTCCTGTTATATACTTGACTTTCTTCAACTTTATCCTCAATGTTCCTGTGAGTAATCTGTGGTCACTATAACAATCAGCACTGGGAACTGTTTTTGCTACTGTTAGCGGGTTTCTACATCTTCTGCTAATGAGAATGTAGTCAATCTGGTTTCTAATCCTGCTATCAGGACTCCTCCATGTCCATAATCTTCTAGGGTGTTGCTTAAACCAGATGTTTCCTACAATTATTTCCTGTTCTTTTGCCCACTCTACGAGTCTGTATCCTCTTTTATTTCTCTCTCCTAAACCATAGTTTCCTACTGTGTATCTATCCCCTTGATTTCCTACTTTTGCATTGAAGTCCCCTATTATGATGTTTATTTCTGAATTTTTACATTTCCTTAAGGCAGACTCTATTTCATTATAAAATTCTTCTACATTATCTTCACTGGATTCTCCTGTTGGGGCATATACTTGAATAATATTTATGCTAAAAGGTCTGCCACTTAATTTAACTAGTAGAACTCTGTCCGACACGGCCCAATATCCTTGAACAGATTTTGATGTTTTCTGGTCCAAAATAATTGCCACTCCCCTATGACGATCTTCACCTCCAGAATAAATAATCTTGAAATCGTCATCTATCTTGATGCCTGATCCTGTTCATCTCGTTTCGCACATACCTAAAATATTAATTTTTTCCCTTTCAATTTCTTGTTTTATGTTCTCTAATTTTTCGTCGTCGTTTAACGTCCTAACGTTCCAAATTGCTAATTTTAACGTCTCTGTCCTTGTCTTGCGATGATCAGTCTTTAAGCGAATCATGATATCCTAGGCACTTTTAAAGAGGTAGTTTGCCGTTGCTTTCCTCTATGGCAGTGACCTTACTGGTCGGAGACCGCAGCCATTGACTCAAGAAGAGCTCCCCTGCCTGCCGTCGTGTAACTCGAGGCCATGACCCACAAATATATGTCGGTTGACCTCAAAATTTCATCCACCACCTGCCTTCCGTGGCTTCTTTTGAAAACTTCCAATCAAAGAACACAAAATAACATGCACCATGCCATAAATGTTATATTTACATATGTTATATAAATGTATTTGTTTTATACGCACATGTGTCACTTAGCACTTGCAAACGGCAACGCTCTGTGATATACACATACAAAAGACCACCTTTACTTCTTGTAAATTACACACTGCTTTGTATGACACATACGTGTTGTTTTCTTGTTTTTGTTTTCTAAATAAAGTGTAGTTGTGCACTTTGATCTAGCCTTGGTCACCAACAAAGGCGGCCATCCGAGTGACAAGGGACTTGAAACTTCATGGGGCTGCTCTTTCTCTCGGGGAACCTCGAGCCCTCAACAAATTATTTTTAAAACAAAATAAATACAAATAACACCGATTAAACCTTGCACCTTGAGAACAAGTTGGCCACACCCTAATAATTAACATCAGAGTCAGTGGTCTCGCAACTGGGTTGAGTACAATGACCTGTACAAGTTAACTGCTACCATAAATATGATCCAAGACTACTATCCTCAACAGTCTTGGATACACGTATTTACAAATGGATCGGCAATCAACGCGGTTAACAATGGAGGTACAATGAAGGTGAAACAAGATATATACCCACGGATAACATCTTTGCGGGACGTCGCAGTCCATTCCAGTATTTTTCGCTGTTTGTGATTTCTTGGCAAGTTTAAGCTTTAGTAGTTTGCCATTGATATCTGAACAACCGGCTCTCATATAATTATATGAAAACCAACACAAACCTGTCTACTTCCAAATCGCCAGCAGCTGTGTTTTTATCGCGGTATGTGGGGTTACTATTTGCGTCCGTAACCCCTTCATCACAGAGCCGGTTACACATAGATATGACCAAAAACTGAACGGACAACAAACCACAACAAGCAATGATGTACAGACCAGACGGAAGCAGGGGAAGAGACCGACCAGGTAAACGATGGATAGACGGAATTACAGAGACCTCGATATATGAAGCCCATACACGGGGCACTCTCTCGCTATTTATGCTTCACATCTACACCGCAAGGTAGAGGAAGAACCTGATGAGATGAGAAGAGACTGTATGAAATCACACAAACATTGTTGAGGTCGTCTATTCCATTGCAATTGACGTCCAAAAGTATATTTATTTTTCCATGCACACTACATATAGTAGCCCGTGAACTGAATTTTGCGTGTGGATTAGATTTGTCTATTAACTGTCTCCCCCGCATCAGGCGAACCCACTCCGACTTCAGATGTACCTGTAATCTATCTCCCAATGTCAAGGACAAGAAGTTCGTATGTTGGTCCAACAGACCAGTGTAGGGGTTGAACCCGCCACCTGGGCATAAAACATTTCATCTTTAATCGCTTCTTCCAACGTTGAGAATAAATAAAGCCTATTTTTACACGCGTTCAGTCGTATTTGGCTTATGGGGGTAGCCTCATTTCTGTATAGACCAATAGACCAATTAGCTTCATGATGTGGCACATGTCTCACCTTTACTTCCCACGACACTTCGTGGTATCTATTTTAGGCTGGTTTCACCTGGGAGCCCAGGTCAATTTCTTTATTTATCCGACTTTTGTGAATTCGAACCAGTGAGTGCCGGACCATCAGACAGGCGTGCTTGATACCGCGGCTCTCTACCTTCCCTAGCTGAGATTGTTCACATGTATGGCCACTCAGCCGGGGTCAAGCTGTGCTTCTGTCCCACAGTCGTGCCAGCCAAATAAGATGCAGAATGAACATTTGAGACATTTAATCAGCTATAAGCATATTTTTAGCAAAACAAAACCTTTAACGTTGATTGAATGTTTCAAAGACAGAGAGCAAAAGTGGTCATGTCTGTCAAATTAGTTTTTTTTTTTTTTTCACATCAAATCTCGTGACGCCGAAATCTGGAAGGAATATGTTTAAGGGGGTAATATTTATGCAATCTTGATGAAAAGGCGTTTGAATTGTTTAAAAACAAACATCGAGTGCACTAAAACTATAGAGTGCAGAGAAAACAACATCGCTGATGAATATAACATGAAAGAAGCCACGAGTTTTACATTATCGATCTCTAGAGAACATGACTATATAATCAAAACAATGTTTTCCCGTAGTGAATTTAAACGCATACGCCATAAACAAACTATTACCCGATTTATTGCCTGGCATATTTCGCTGCATCTCGTCAGCGTGTCCGCATTGCAGTGTTATATACTCGTAGCATATGAAGTGGATAAATAACTAACACTTTAGCTGAAATACTAAGTTCATAATGGCTGATATTGTTCGAATCTGGAGAAGACTTAGACTTTCGTGCGGACAATGTCTCTTCATATTCAAACAATATCAGCGACTATGTACTTAAAGTATTTCGGCCAAATTATTATCTATGTGTCCTCTTTATATGATGTATAATTCTGCTGTATGCACCTGGCGAGATTAACAAACAAAATATGCCAGGCAAGGAATCGTGCAATATTGTATTTATGGTGTCTGTGTTGCACCTCACGAGGATAGCCATTCCACACGAACCATTCCATTTTCCAGATTATTAAACATACTCCTTGGTTGGAGAAGGCGGGGGAACAGATTGAGAACCCACATGTGGAAAGAATTAGTTTTCGGGGAATCTGGCAGGGGTTCTGGAAGAATCCAGTTGAGTTGAGTTGAGTTAAGGACAGGTATCACTGCACTCAGGACATTCCCATATGTGCTCAGTCCCCTCGTTCAACAGCCAGCGAAGAGTCATACTACTAATCGTCATACTACTAGTCATACTACTAATCTACTAGAACACAGACGCATGTAACAAATCGGACGTTGCGAACCAAAACCATCGTCAGCACAGAAACAACAAACACACACCGATACAACTGCATGAAAAACACTGAATGAAGATATAGATATAAAAGTGACTTGTCTAATTTCTTGTTGTCGGCTGGCCACGTATCCATTACATCCACCCGAAAGAAAGCAGGTAGCAACTTACGCTTGAAATTCACATCTAACGGGAAAAGCCCATAGCAGAGTTTCAGAGAGAGAAATATGTAAGAAAAACGCAATAGCTAGGGAAAGACAACACCAGCACTGGACTTTGAGAATGACTATAGAAAACTGGAAATTAGCTAGATCTTTCACCAGTGAGGGTTCCTCACTTACACAACCACACACACTGACGCAGACAATACCGTCAAATGGAAACAAGCCGCAAATTTGCTTGTCAGAACATACCGTGTATAAAGCAATCTCTCTATCAGTATACTATAGACCATTAGAGAGATATGAGTAATGTAATAAAATCAAACAAGAGACAGCCAATCTCTTTACGAAACCCATCACCCTTAGAGAACTTCAATACGATATTGCAAAGCTCAAGAAAAAAAAGAAAAATTAATCGCCGGGCCCAGATGAAGATAAAAGAACGGAAATTCATTGTGGCTGACACGCACTCAGCAAAATGAACAGAATAGAAAGCAAGCAGAGGTCAATCCCAGCCAAGAGCACCACAATAAATATCAGCACGCAAAAGCCACATTTCAAAGGGCCCAGCTGCAGGCTAGACGGAAAAGCTGGCAGGATAAAACAGTCACTGAACTTTGAAAGAGACAAGGAAGTTATGGAAGCTAATAAAACAGCTTAACGATGAGGGCACAGGTAGAAACTTACAAATTGCACTACATGAAGATGGAAACATTTTAACAGGAAAGCAAGCAACTGACCATTTTGCGGACTCATTCGCACAAGATAACAATATCGAAATTAGTCCAGAGAAACAACAAGAGATTCGAGAGACATGGCAACATACAGGACAGAATGAAATTGTACATGAGGTTATGGAGGCACCTATCACAATCAGTGAACTGGAGCTAGTCATATCAAAACTTAAAATGAGAAAGTCACCAGGAGCTGATGGTATCTCCAATAAAATGATCAGGAACCTAGGAACAGAGGCCAAAGCAAAGCTGCTACAGATCTTCAATAACACATGAACCTTAGGCAGTGTTCCACAAGTCTGGAGAGAAGCAATCATGATACCCCTCCTAAAATCTGGGAAATACGGTTCCATTTCCTCCAGCTACAGACCCATTAGCCTCACCTTTTGTCTCTGCAAAACAATGGAACGCGTCATCAATCACAGACTACAGAGGTACATTGAAAGTGAAAACATTCTTGTGCCACTGTCACGGAACTGCTGAGAATTCACCTAGCAAAACTCCCAAAAGTCCAATTCCCCTTTTTCAGTAGAACAGACGATCTAGTCGAAGGGATACCACCGAGGTATTAATGTACCCCACGCAAGGGCGATTGGTGGCCCTTGTCTTCTAGGCTGTTCGTGTGAGACAAGCTCAACCCAACCAGTTCCGCTAACGCATGCGCAAGAACCGTCTTGGAACAAAGAGAGGCTCAGTTGAGATCCGGCCGTGAGAGCAAGACGTTGTGTGTGAACAACTGTGTTAATTCGTAAATGGGAGAGAGGAAGCCAGTGTCTTGCTGTTTATCAAAGAAAACCGACAGAACGTCCAGTGTTGGGACGGGAGCTCCTCAATTCTGAATGCACAGTTTGTCGTAAGGTACGTTAAACATATTTAAATAAATAATGTGTGTCGTTACCGCGTTGAACCGAAGCTGGTCGACCACATGTCCCGCCCGGCGCACAAAGGTCAGTCAGGGGTGAAACTGTGGGCTTGTGTTTTAACTTAACACTGCAGGCGAGTTGAACACGATGGATTGTAGGCCTGTTTTTGCGTTAACATTGTACAAGTACGGGAATGCGTGTTATTGCCGCTACAAGTAGTTATAGACATTTCGGACAGGCACAATAGTGTTAGTAGTCCGAGTTCACTCCTGGGCGGCCTTAGAACTCTAACGTAGTCGACACAACCGGACGTGGGCGAAGGCGTTGTAGAACATAGGTCGAGTGAGGTATCAGGGAACTCGGCCGAACTAGACGAAACCCATGCGATGGTCGCCGGACGTGTCGAAGGTCATTCGAAGGACATTGCGGGTGTCTAAGTTCGAATTCTTTGGTGTGGCGACCACTGGCTTTGCTGAGCTTTCCTCTTACTCTTTATGTTATTGGTTGCCGTAACGGAACACCATCTTGATAGGCAGTTGGTTCCCGAGAGGTTGACACTGGAGAAACTGGGGAATGCGACAGAGCTGGTCACAGCCAGCTGAACACCGTTCCAAATGCTCTGACCTTAACTAGGGGAGGAGGGAACGGGATGTGGACTTCCGCTACAGGGGGATTTCCCTGTATCATCTATTAAATTCTTGGATCAAAGCTCGAGCTCCGGGAAACTGGTTGTATAGTAGGTAAACATAAAAGAGAACCAGGGAGAGGGGGCTACCTCCGAGGGAGGGGAATTCGGTGGTCACCGGCTCTCCTTCAGAGCCATTCTGTCTCTAGGTACCTTTAACCTACTAACCTGGTATATGGTGTCCTTATAAGTCTTTTTAGGACAGAAGGATTTCGCCGACACCATGACCAGATACACAGCCCTACCTTGGGCGGGTTCGAGACGGAGGACGGTTCAGCCAGCACTTGTTAGGACCCAGACCTAGTTCAGTTTGGCATTGGATCCTGGTCTGTGAGGCTGCCGGCCGGGTCATGACGACACCGGCCTATACTGAGTACACATAGGTAACGTGTACCTCTGGGGGTAAGTCTGTGTCACGATATTCACACATGGTGTTATCTTTGGCAGGTTCTACTTTCTGAGAGACTTACGTGACGGGACCAGAGGAAGATGACTTGGTGAAGGCTAAATGGCGGGCTTACCTATGTGACGTGAAGTGAGGCTTCTACACCACACCACGTGCCGGGAAGTCACTACGCCACAGTCCAGTCCCGTCTAAAACGCTAAATGATCTTCAGCCAGTCCACCAAGTATTATGATGGCTACACACGGGCGAGTATCGTGTCCTCTTGTCTGTGAACAGTTTTGACATTATGACCCACTAGCCAAACGGGTAGAGAAGAACTACATTACCCTTTATTTCATGATGGCCGGGTGTTCCGGGAACAGTCTACCATGTAGGATTATGAACAGTTGTGACATTCCTTACCGGGTCACGCGCTACCAGTACTGACTTTGAGTGACAGAGTCAACTTGAACTGTGCCAACTTTCTGTGCTTATAGGCCCAGTTATACCCATCCTGATCCCATAAGAGACCACCATCTGTTTCCAGAACTTTGACATTGTTAACTGTGGGTTAAATGTTATGGTGGCTTCTTAGGAATGTTGTCTAGCACAGGCCTTACCAGTGAAGCTTGAAGGACCGGTCTTCAGAACTTCTACAGGGATGTTAGTCCGGAGTCATCACGTACCACCGCAACTTGGAGTCACCACATTGACGGGCTAGTCATTCCAGTTGAGACTACACCTCGGCAGAGACATTCCACGCTACGTGTGCAGATGAGTGACCTCTTTAACCTTGTGGTATCGTACCAAGTGTACAGTGATGAGTGAGACGGCCTGAGGCTAATCCAGATAGCCATTTCTTCTATCGCCTGGCGGTAGCCAATATTCTCTCATGAACATTCCCCTTGTTGATAATCCTCTTGTACATTATATCATCTAGACATTATGTGTAGACACCAGAGTCGTGTCATCTGTTCTGGATGAGAGGTGAAAAAGGTATTGTCCAGCGGTTGATAGTGAGAGAGACAGGAATCCAAGGGCTGGTGGGGTCTGTAGACTGAGATTTATGGTATTCCCAGAGTGCATCTATCCCGTTATTAAGATGTAATAGTATGCTTCCCTCACCCCAGGAAAAACTACGACATTATTTGGGGGCCCGTCCGGGATATTGATGAGACAGCTCTGGTGATTGTGGTTAGGACATTTCATTCCTAGTATCTCTATTCAGGTCTACATAGGTCTTTGGTCCTGTTTCTTCTCTTGTCAAAGACAGATTGACTTGTGGGGTGTTGGGACGTCATATATAGTGTAGATAGATTAGAGTGGTGTATTGCATATCTATATATTGCATTATTTACCTATCACTCACACTACTAACATATACTCTCTAAGTATGGCATCCACCAAATTAAATATGGAGGAAGTGCGGGCAACCGGCGAAGGAATGGGCCTCACCGGCACGGCACTATCAGAGTATATCCAAGGGATTGAGAGAGACTTCCGTCAGGAAGAGAGAGAGAGAAAACAGCAAGAAGCGGAGGATAGAAGGATGGCGTTGGAGTTGAAGAGGTTCGAAGCCGAACAAGCCGCTAAAAAGTTCGAAGCTGAGCAAGCTGCTAAAAAGTTCGACGCCGAACAAGAGGCTCAGAAGCGAGAGCATGAGTACCGTATGCGGGAACTCGAGCTCAGGGCACAATCAAGTAGGGATTCTGAAGGAGCAGTAGGAGGGTCTTCACTCCCTGGTTCACCTACCTTAGGTCGACATGGTTATCATGCCATGAAGTTTCCTCTACCGATTTTTGAGGAAGATAAAGAAAAGATCGACCAGTTCTTACAAAAGTTCGAGGCTATGTCTGTCGCCATGGGTCTCGATCGAGACAAGTGGTGTCTGAAACTGTCCCAGGGGTTGCGCGGTACCGCGTACGAGGTCTATTCGCGTTTACCGGCGGGTCACGAGAATAATTATGCCGAACTGAAGGCAGCGCTGTTGAAACGGTTCGAGATGACGTCGCATACTTACCGCAAGAAGTTTCGAGAAGCGAAACGAGAGCCGAGTGAGTTATTTGCTGCGTACGGCGAGCGTCTTAGATCCTACCTCCATAAATGGATGGACTTAGCTCAGTTTGCGCACGATTACGACAGTCTCGAAGAACTGATGATCGTCGACCAGATGCGGAAGCATATGTCGAAACCGCTCAAAGAGTTCTTGGGAGAACAAGGGGCGGAAAGATTAGAGGAAGTAGCCAAAATGGCCGAACGATTCGTCGAAGTGCATGGTGAAGGTGGGGAAACCCATCCCTCCATGGGTAAAAGTCAGGACAAGACTGACAAAAAGAAACTGAAGAACTCTCATGCCAAGAAGGTAGAACCTTATGAAAAATCCTCTGACCAGAGTCCAGAGAAGTCGAAAGATGGGAGCAAGAAGCCACATAACTCTCCACCGAAACGGAAATGGAGTGAGAAGTGGTGTTCGATTTGCCAGTCACCCTCGCACAACACAAGGGACTGCAGATCGAAGGCTAAGAGCTCACACTTTGCGGCCTGCCTAGTGGCTCCAAAGGCTGTTGCCACCGAAAAGGTCGAGGTCGGCGAAGAGACTCTGGATCAAGAGAGGCCACCTGTGGTCGAACTGATCGAAGTCAACGGCCAGCAGGTTCAGTGTCTCTATGACACTGGCCTAGACGGGGAAGCCGTCATTGCCGCCAGTCTAGTGAGACCAGACCAACTCACTGGGGAAAGCATCTAGATACAGCCGGCTATGAAGAGTGCGGTAGCCATGACGTTACCAATCGCTACCGTAGAGATTAGGTCGAGATACGTCACGGGTAGCATCCCAGCCGCGGTATTACTCGATCCCCTATATCCCGTGATTCTGGGGAGTAAATATGTATTTCTAGGGGTGCCGAAGAAGCCAATCCACCTAGGCGACATACATACCTGCGCCCACACGGGGAAAGACGAGGCAAACACAACCAGCTCGAAAACCCAGCTAGGGGGTTTGCGTACGGCCCAGAGCGAAGACGCGACACTACGTCCGTGCTACAAGAAGCTGCAGAAGAGTGCTGACCCAACGCAACGGGACCAGTACTATCTGAAGAATCGGCTGCTCTACCGGAGAGCCGGAAGGGGAGATGAACTGCACGGGCAGTTGGTGGTCCCGACGGACTACCGTCTCCCAATTCTTCAGAGGGGACACACCATATCGGGTAGTAACCTATCCGGGAATGGACATATGGGTGTCAGAGGGATGCTGCAGCGAATTTCCGGTCATTATTACTGGCCACGAATGACTGGCGATGTACGCCGGTTAGTAAAGTCATGCCCAGAGTGCCAGAAGGCTACACCCACAGATCGGACTAAGACTGGATTAGGTCTTAAGGTGGGAGATAGAGTATTATTGTGGGGTCCAAGCAGGACCAATATGCTCGAGGTAGGATGGCAAGGACCTTATCCCGTGGTCAGGGTAGTGTCCAAGACCAACTACGAGATCCGGATCGGGGGAATTTTGAGAATTTTCCATGCAAATCTCCTGCGGAAAAACGAGGAGAGGTCCGGTGAAAAATCTCTGCACCTGTCGGCGATGTCAGTCACTAGTAACCCAGTTCGGAAGGGGTGGGTAACGTCGGATGCGGCGCGAGATACCCTGGACTCCGACCGAAGATCAACGGACTGGCCCCGCTATCGAAAGAGATGGCCAGGGAAACCCGAGTCCAGGGGGTTCTGGGAAGACTATACCGTCCATCGAGGACGATACCGCAAATCCCGAGACATGTTTGTAGGGAGACATAGCGGTAGTGACGACACGGGTACCGCCGGGAAGGAAAGATCCGTCGGTATTGCACCCCGTTGCGTACGCGAGTCGGATGGTCGTCCGGCCGAACGTAATGACTCGACGGGCAAGCGCGGTTGTCGATCACTGATATGAGACGGGCTGTCCAAATTACTGCCCAAAGTGATGGGGAGGTTGTACCTTTGAGGACACCGGCAGACCATCAACCAAAGATGGGCTTGGCCACCTCCCGTAAGCTCAACGCGCGCTTGATGCATTGGTCGTTGATGCTTCAGCCCTACACCTTTACGGTGGAATACATTCCCGGTAAGGAGAATGTTGGGGCTGACTTTCTGTCTAGGCATCTAGTCCCCGAGGCAGAGGACGAGTTTGCTAGGAGTGAACATCCAGCAGGAGACAGTCGACGCGGTCAACTCTCTTAAGAGGGGGCCTATGTCACGGAACTGCTGAGAATTCACCTAGCAAAACTCCCAAAAGTCCAATTCCCCTTTTTCAGTAGAACAGACGATCTAGTCGAAGGGATACCACCGAGGTATTAATGTACCCCACGCAAGGGCGATTGGTGGCCCTTGTCTTCTAGGCTGTTCGTGTGAGACAAGCTCAACCCAACCAGTTCCGCTAACGCATGCGCAAGAACCGTCTTGGAACAAAGAGAGGCTCAGTTGAGATCCGGCCGTGAGAGCAAGACGTTGTGTGTGAACAACTGTGTTAATTCGTAAATGGGAGAGAGGAAGCCAGTGTCTTGCGGTTTATCAAAGAAAACCGACAGAACGTCCAGTGTTGGGACGGGAGCTCCTCAATTCTGAATGCACAGTTTGTCGTAAGGTACGTTAAACATATTTAAATAAATAATGTGTGTCGTTACCGCGTTGAACCGAAGCTGGTCGACCACATGTCCCGCCCGGCGCACAAAGGTCAGTCAGGGGTGAAACTGTGGGCTTGTGTTTTAACTTAACACTGCAGGCGAGTTGAACACGATGGATTGTAGGCCTGTTTTTGCGTTAACATTGTACAAGTACGGGAATGCGTGTTATTGCCGCTACAAGTAGTTATAGACATTTCGGACAGGCACAATAGTGTTAGTAGTCCGAGTTCACTCCTGGGCGGCCTTAGAACTCTAACGTAGTCGACACAACCGGACGTGGGCGAAGGCGTTGTAGAACATAGGTCGAGTGAGGTATCAGGGAACTCGGCCGAACTAGACGAAACCCATGCGATGGTCGCCGGACGTGTCGAAGGTCATTCGAAGGACATTGCGGGTGTCTAAGTTCGAATTCTTTGGTGTGGCGACCACTGGCTTTGCTGAGCTTTCCTCTTACTCTTTATGTTATTGGTTGCCGTAACGGAACACCATCTTGATAGGCAGTTGGTTCCCGAGAGGTTGACACTGGAGAAACTGGGGAATGCGACAGAGCTGGTCACAGCCAGCTGAACACCGTTCCAAATGCTCTGACCTTAACTAGGGGAGGAGGGAACGGGATGTGGACTTCCGCTACAGGGGGATTTCCCTGTATCATCTATTAAATTCTTGGATCAAAGCTCGAGCTCCGGGAAACTGGTTGTATAGTAGGTAAACATAAAAGAGAACCAGGGAGAGGGGGCTACCTCCGAGGGAGGGGAATTCGGTGGTCACCGGCTCTCCTTCAGAGCCATTCTGTCTCTAGGTACCTTTAACCTACTAACCTGGTATATGGTGTCCTTAGAAGTCTTTTTAGGACAGAAGGATTTCGCCGACACCATGACCAGATACACAGCCCTACCTTGGGCGGGTTCGAGACGGAGGACGGTTCAGCCAGCACTTGTTAGGACCCAGACCTAGTTCAGTTTGGCATTGGATCCTGGTCTGTGAGGCTGCCGGCCGGGTCATGACGACACCGGCCTATACTGAGTACACATAGGTAACGTGTACCTCTGGGGGTAAGTCTGTGTCACGATATTCACACATGGTGTTATCTTTGGCAGGTTCTACTTTCTGAGAGACTTACGTGACGGGACCAGAGGAAGATGACTTGGTGAAGGCTAAATGGCGGGCTTACCTATGTGACGTGAAGTGAGGCTTCTACACCACACCACGTGCCGGGAAGTCACTACGCCACAGTCCAGTCCCGTCTAAAACGCTAAATGACCTTCAGCCAGTCCACCAAGTATTATGATGGCTACACACGGGCGAGTATCGTGTCCTCTTGTCTGTGAACAGTTTTGACATTATGACCCACTAGCCAAACGGGTAGAGAAGAACTACATTACCCTTTATTTCATGATGGCCGGGTGTTCCGGGAACAGTCTACCATGTAGGATTATGAACAGTCGTGACATTCCTTACCGGGTCACGCGCTACCAGTACTGACTTTGAGTGACAGAGTCAACTTGAACTGTGCCAACTTTCTGTGCTTATAGGCCCAGTTATACCCATCCTGATCCCATAAGAGACCACCATCTGTTTCCAGAACTTTGACATTGTTAACTGTGGGTTAAATGTTATGGTGGCTTCTTAGGAATGTTGTCTAGCACAGGCCTTACCAGTGAAGCTTGAAGGACCGGTCTTCAGAACTTCTACAGGGAGGTTAGTCCGGAGTCATCACGTACCACCGCAACTTGGAGTCACCACATTGACGGACTAGTCATTCCAGTTGAGACTACACCTCGGCAGAGACATTCCACGCTACGTGTGCAGATGAGTGACCTCTTTAACCTTGTGGTATCGTACCAAGTGTACAGTGATGAGTGAGACGGCCTGAGGCTAATCCAGATAGCCATTTCTTCTATCGCCTGGCGGTAGCCAATATTCTCTCATGAACATTCCCCTTGTTGATAATCCTCTTGTACATTATATCATCTAGACATTATGTGTAGACACCAGAGTCGTGTCATCTGTTCTGGATGAGAGGTGAAAAAGGTATTGTCCAGCGGTTGATAGTGAGAGAGACAGGAATCCAAGGGCTGGTGGGGTCTGTAGACTGAGATTTATGGTATTCCCAGAGTGCATCTATCCCGTTATTAAGATGTAATAGTATGCTTCCCTCACCCCAGGAAAAACTACGACAGCCACAACAGGCTGGCTTTAGGCAGTGCTACTCTACGGATGATCAGACAACCTACCTCTCTCAAGAAGTTGAGGATGCATTCCAAGAGAAGAAGCTGGTACTTGCGGCTTGGATAGATCTGAAGAAAGCCTTTGACAAAGTCTGGAAAGAAGGTCTGATGAAAAAAACTGAGAAACTGTAAAGTCAATGGAAGAATGTACAAATGGGTGAAAGCATACTCGCACAACAGAAGAGCCCCAGTACAGATATACGGTCTCAAGAGCAAGAAAGTATTATTGCGTCACGGTGTTTCCCAGGGCGGAGTCTTGTCCCCAACACTTTTTCAGATCTTCATCAATGATCTTGTTTCTAATCTACCGTATGGAATTAAACCGGCAATGTATGCTGATGACCTGGTTTTGTGGAGCGCAAATGAACGTGCATCAGTGGCCACCATATTGCTACAGAAATCTGCAGATACATTTGTTGCATGGGCGGATAGATGGTGTGTCAGCATAAAAACTGACAAGTGCAGCAACACTCTATTTACCATTTCTCCGAAACAAAAGGCAGGAATCATTCAGATAAATGGAACACCACTAAGAGAAGATAAAAAACCAACATACCTTGGTGTAACATTCGACGACAGGCTGACATGGAGGAAACACATCAAAACAGCAGTAGCAAAAGCCAGAAAGAAAATAGCCATCCTGAGAAAGCTAAACGGAACCACTTGGGGAGCCATTGAGAAAATAATTAGCAAAGTTTATCAACAAAGCATACGACGACACTTGGAATACGGGTCAACTGCGTGGTGTTCAGCATCAAAAACCACATTACAGGAGCTGGACAAGGTGGACAATCAAGCTCTTAGAGTCATCACAGGAGGGATGAGATCAACCCCTATTGTAGCAATGGAGAAAATGGGGAGGACACAAGCTCTAAGAGAACGCAGAGATACAAAAACACTAATACAAGCAGAAAAGTTCCTCAGCTTGCCAGGCCACCCTATGAAGAACACATTTGAAAACTTAGCTATGGGGCTGTTGAAAAGAAGTAGTTTCATCCATTAGGCCAAACGACTCTGCAGAGAAACCATCGATCTTCCCACAGTTGGTATCCCGCTGACAACTATTCCAGAGCGAACTCCGTGGAAAGATGAACATAGACTATCGCTACAAATCCAGACAAAAGTGATAGGAATATTTGACAAGGAAGAACAGAACAGTGTACAGCGCAGAACAGCCACTCTCAGCTTCCTTCATGACGAATACCCACAGGATCTCTAGATCCGAGTCTACACAGATGGGTCAGCACAAAATGCTGTTCGAAATGGAAGAGCGGGGGTGTACATAGAATACCCAAATAATACTAGGAACATGACCAGAGTTCCAGCAGGAAAGTGCTACCATAACTATGATACTGAAATTGAGGCAATCAAGATAGCCACAGAGAAATTACAAAACACCAGCCATGGTACACAACCTGTGGTGATATTGACAGATGCAAAATCCGTAATAGAGGCGCTCCTGTCTGGAAAATTGCCAGTTCTAAGGACACTACTTTCTGAACTTATCAGTCAGCGTAAGGTCACCATACAGTGGATACCATCCCACTGTGGAGTCCCCGGAAACGACAGAGCTGATCGGTTGGCTAAGGGAGGAGCAAAATAAGAACAACCTGATGTGCCCATTACATACCACCAAAAGAAAAGAATGATCAAATCAGTCAGAAGGCCACCAAACCCTACTAAAGACGACTACCACGTTATGGACAGACCAGACCAGGTTATTCTTCTGCGCCTCAGAACAGGACACAATAGATTACGCAACCAAATGTATACAAAATATTCAAGATTGGTGACTCAGCCATGTGCACATGTTGTTTTGGTGTCACAGACAGCAGAGCACATACACCAGGATTTCCCAAACTACAACATATCCAGGCGACCCTTCTGGCCTAGAGAGACAACAGTGGAAGATAAACATTATGGACCGCTGAGTGAACTACAAAACACTGTTAGATTCGTACAAGAGACAACATTATAGTTATAAACATATTTCAGGCGAACGAAAGAAGAAGAAGAAATCAGTCTGAGTTCCTCCAAAGTCGGAGAGTATCTGCCTGCACGGCGAGGAACCACCAGTCTGCACACCAATAAGCCAGACATGGGGCAACGGATACTCACGCAAACCTCAGTCCAGTATGACTTCACACTGATGTTGGACAACAGCATGTCACCATCCGACATACAGGACTTCACGCTGGAGTTCACAGCGAGCGAACTCAAGCAAGCAAATCAGTCAGAAAGCCACCAAAATCTGCTCAAGATGACTATCACGTTATGGACAGATCTGAACAAGTCGTTATTCTGCGCCTCAGAACAGGACACAAGAGATTACCCAAACACATGTATACAAAATTCACATTAAAAGAAAGACATGTAATTAAATTAGTGAAAAAAGGGCATTAGTTAGTTATTTAGTTAGTTGGTTAGTTAGTTAGTATGTTAGTTAGTTAGTTAGTTAGTTAGTTAGTTAGTTTCTTACTTAGTTGGTTGGTTGGTTGGTTGGTTGGTTGGTTGGTTAGTTTGTTAGTTAGTTTGTTAGTTAGTTAGTTAGTTAGTTAGTTAGTTAGTTAGTTAGTTAGTTAGTTAGTTAGTCGACAGATCATCCTCATTGCACATCGAACCATTCAGTCCATAAGTGCTCGGATCCCCTCCTCAGCAAATCCCGCAGCGTGTAGCGGCTAATGACACCAGTTCTGTGTTGGTTTATCAATCTTCTTTGGCTTCCTGCGTAGTGTTCTTGTTTGGCCACCCCTCTTTTAATTTGCTGTTCTCGCAGTCTGGCCATGGTTGTAGATTCACAGTCATCACTTGGTTCTCGCAAAAGTCTTACTTCTCGTAGAGCATTCAGAATGTCAGCCTGGTCCATGGCGCGTCCGCCCTCCACAGTAGCCTTACCTGCGAGCTTGTCAGCCCGCTCATTTCCTTGTACTCCCGCATGCCCTGGCACGAAGATGAAACTAATCTTTTCCAGCCGAAACCGCTCCAGAGACAGCAACCATTCTCTTCGGATCCACCCCATCTTTATCCTCTTGAGCATGCCCATTGAGTCGCTAAGGAAACATGCCCTAGTGAATGTCTGTGTCTCGAGCCATGTTATTGCTTTACTTACTGCCTTGACTTCCATAGTCAGGCTACTTGTGGTCTCAGCAAAAGCACCAGAGTCCTCCTTCACAATTCTCCCTCCGGCCTGAGCCGTAAAGGCCCATGAGCTTCTCACATGTCGGACGACTGACCCGGAAAAGTGCATTACAACAAATCAGTTATTTCAAGGGAAATAACTTAAAGTAGCATAAATGTTTTATGTGATTTACATAACTGTAGTATTTATCTAAATGGTTATACAATTTATATAGCGACAGTTATACGCAGTATGAATCACTGGTATAATAATTTCAAGTTATCTTTAAATCTTATGTATAAATTGCGATCTCCGTCTGTCTGTCTGTCTGTCTGTCTGTATGTATGTCCGTATGTCCTTTATTTGTTCGCGAACGGCCCATCCGATTGAGATGAAATTTTCTACACGTCTTCCTTTCATTCCAGAGCTGCCAACTGTCATATTTATTTAGTGTGAAATCGCCTGCTTACTCAGTATTATTTCATTTTTCATTTTTCATTATAATTTCATATATATCTCAGGGGACCTAACTCTGTAAAAGTTATTTCAAGGGGCATAACTTTTCTGTATAACTTATAGTCATATTGTGGCATCGTTTTCAAAGATTTATAATCTCTTTGTCCATAGTTATGTACCGGCATATGAGTTATAATAAATAATGATACAATCTGTAAGGGATTTTCAAAGTTTTCATAAAAATAATGCACAATGCATAACATTGTAACTCATCTTTTTTTGCTTAAGAAGTTACTGTAGTCATGCAGGTGATTAGAAAGAGTTTTCATTAAAAATAATGGATGGTGTGTGGAAGGACATTCTTTTAAGTTACTTTTTTTGTTGTATGAATTTAATGAGAACTTATATGACTACTTATATGAATTAAATGAGATGCTCCCCACCAGGGACTGGGCGAAGCCGGACAGGGTCAGGCAGACAGATAGACAGACAGACAGATAGACAGTCGGGAACAGGAACTTATATGACTACTTATATAAATTAAATGAGATGCTTCAC
Source organism: Cepaea nemoralis (assembly GCA_014155875.1). Classification (NCBI taxonomy): domain Eukaryota; kingdom Metazoa; phylum Mollusca; class Gastropoda; order Stylommatophora; family Helicidae; genus Cepaea; species Cepaea nemoralis. The sequence continues at coordinate 27,890 of JACEFZ010002964.1, forward strand.
ACCAGGAGCTGGGCGATGCCGGGCCGGGTCAGACAGACAGACAGACAGACAGACAGACAGACAGATAGTCGGTAACGGGAACGGGAACTTATATGACTACTTATATGAATTAAATGAGATGCTCCCCACCAGGGACTGGGCGAAGCCGGGCAGGGTCAGGCAGACAGATAGACAGACAGATAGACAGACAGATAGACAGTCGGGAACGGGAACTTATATGACTACTTATATGAATTAAATGAGATGCTCCACACCAGGAGCTGGGCAATGCCGGGCCGGGTCAGACAGACAGACAGACAGACAGACAGACAGACAGACAGACAGACAGACAGACAGACAGACAGTCGGTAACGGGAACGAGAACTTATATTACTACTTATATGAATTAAATGAGATGCTCCCCACCAGTGACTGGGCGAAGCCGGGCAGGGTCAGCTAGTCTTATATATAAACTGCGATCTTCGTCTGTCTGTCTGTCTGTCTGTCTGTCCGTATGTCCTTTGTGCGCTCGCGAACGGCCCATCCGATTGAGATGAAATTTTCTACACGTCTTCCTTTCATTCCAGTACAGCCCACTGTCATATTTTTTTAGTGTGAAATCGGCTGCTTACCCAATATTATTTCATTTTTCACTTTTCATTATAATTTAATATATCTCAGGGGACTTAACTCTGTAAAAATTATTTCAAGGGGCATAACTTTTCTGTATAACTTATAGTCATATTGTGGCATCGTTTTCAAAGATTTATAAACTCTTTGTCTATAGTTATATACCGGCATATCTTATATATAAATTGCGATCTCCGTCTGTCTGTCTGTCTGTCCGTATGTCCTTTATGCGCTCGCGAACGGCCCATCCGATTGAGATGAAATTTTCTACACGTCTTCCTTTCTTTCCAGTGCAGCCCACTGTCGTATTTTTTTTTCTTCTTCCTCCTCCTCCGTCCTCCCATTCCCAAAATACGCACGTAAATATATGATGATGATGATGAAAGAATCCCCGAACCAAAACGCTAGGGAAAGGGAAGAAAATGACGTGACTACACAGAATCGTCACACGGCAATCATCATCATCATCAAGTGCCGTGCCGGCTGGCGTAGGCGTTCAACTCTGCTGCTGATATATATGCCTCCATGCCACGGCAATATCAATAACAATTCATCTTTTTATGTGTAAGGAAGTTATCTACAGTCGTGTAGAAGGGAAAACAATCAATGGAAGGACCGAAATCACAGAACCTAGACGAGTATGAATTCGGAATGACGAACTCCATCCTCCTCTCTTCTCCTGCTGCCTCTACCTCCTCCCCTCCTCCTCCCTCTACCTCCTCCCTCCACCCTCCTCCTCTTCCTCCTCCCTCTACCTCCTCCCCCTGCTCCCTCTCCCTCCTCCTTCTCCCTCTTCCTTCTCCCTCTTCCTCTCCCCTCCTCCTCCCTCCTACTCCCTCCGCCTCCTCCCTCCTCCTCCCTCTACCTCCTCCTCCCTCTACCTCCTCCCTCCACCCTCCTCCTCTTCCTCCTCCCTCTACCTCCTCCCCCTCCTCCCTCTCCCTCCTCCCTCCTCCTTCTCCCCCTCCCTTCTCCCTCCTCCTCCCTCTCCTCCTCCCTTCTCCTCATCCCTCCTACTCACTTCTCCTCCGCCTCCTCTCTCCTCCTCCCTCCTCCATTTTCCTCCCTCTACCTCCTCCCTCTACCTCCTCCCTCCTCCCCCTCCTCCTCTTTCCTCCACATCCCTCTTCCTCCTCCTCCCTCCTCATCATTCCTCCTCCTCCACCTCCTCCCCCTCCTCCTTCTCCCTCCTCCTTCTACCTCTTCCTCCCTCCTCCTTCTCCCTCCACCTCCTCCCTCCTCCTCCTCTCACCTCCTCCTCCCTCATCCTCCCTCTCCCTCCTCCCTCCTCCTCCTCCCCCACCTGCGTTCTCCTCCTCCCTCCTCCTCCTTCTCCTTCACCCTCCTCCCTCCTCCTCCCTCCTCCTTCTCCTCCCTCCTCCTCCCTCCTCCTCCCTCCTCATCCCTCTTCCTCCTCCTTCTCCCTCCTCCTCCCTCCTCCTTCTCCCCTTTCCCCCCTCCTTCACTTAATCCCTCCTCCTCCCTCCTCCTCCCTCCTATTCCTCCTTACTCCTCCTCCTCCTCTCTCCGCCTATCTCTTCCTCCCTCCTCCTCCCTTCTCCACTATCTTCCTCCTCCCTCCTCCTCCCTCTTCCTCCTCCTCCTCCCTCCTCCTACCTCCTCGCCCTCCTCTTCCTTCCTCCTTCGCCCTCCCCCTCCATTCTCCTCCTCCCCTCCTCCCCCTCCTCCCCCTCCCTCCTCCCCCTCATCACTCCTCCTCCCTCATCCTTCTTCCTCCCTCCTCCTCCCCCTCCTCCTTCCTCCTCCTCCCTCTCCTCCTCATCCCTCCTCCTCCATTCTACTCCTTCCTCCTCCTCCTCCTCCCTCTACCTCCTCCCTCCTCCTCCCTTCACATTCCTCCTACTCCCTCTTCCTCCTCCTCCCTCCTCCTCATCCCTCCTCCTCCTCCCTCCTCCTCCTCTCTCCTCCTCCTCTCTCCTCCTCCCTCCTCCTCCCTCTACCTCATCATTCCTCTTCCCTTCACATTCCTCCTCCTCCCTCTTCCTCCTCCCAATCATCTTCTTCCCTCCGCCTCCTCCCACCTCCCACTCTCTCCTCCTCCCTCATCCTCCCTCTCCCTCCTCCCTCCTCCTCCCCCACCTGCGTTCTCCTCATCCCTCCTCCTCCTTCTCCCTCCCCCTCCCTCCTCCCCTCCTCCCTCTTCCTCCTCCTCCTCCTTCACCCTCCTCCCTCCTCCTCCTCCTCCTCCTTCACCCTCCTCCCTCCTCCTCCCTCCTCCTCCCTCCTCCTTCTCCTCCCTCTTCCTCCCTCCTCCTCCCTCCTCATCCCTCTTCCTCCTCCTCCTCCCTCCTCCTCCCTCCTCCTTCTCCCCTTTCCCCACTCCTTCACTTAATCCATCCTCCTCCCTCCTCCTCCCTCCTATTCCTCCTTACTCCTCCTCCTCCCTCCTCCTCCTCTCTCCGCCTATCTCTTCCTCCCTCCTCCTCCCTCCTCCACTCTCTTCCTCCTCCCTCCTCCTCCCTCTTCCTCCTCCTCCTCCCTCCTCCTACCTCCTCGCCCTCCTCTTCCTTCCTCCTTCGCCCTCCTCCTCCCTTCTCCTCCCTTCTCCTCCTCCCCTCCTACCCCTCCCTCCTCCCCCTCATCACTCCTCCTCCCTCCTCCTTCTTCCTCCCTCCTCCTCCCCCTCCTGCCCCTCCTCCTTCCTCCTCCTCCCTCTCCTCCTCATCCCTCCTCCTCCATTCTCCTCCTCCCTCCTCCTCCTCCCTCTACCTCCTCCCTCCTCCTCCCTTCACATTCCTCCTCCTCTCTCTTCCTCCTCCTCCCTCCTTCTCATCCCTCCTCCTCCTCCCTCCTCCTCCTCTCTCCTCCTCCTCTCTCCTCCTCCCTCCTCCTCCCTCTACCTCATCATTCCTCCTCCCTTCACATTCCTCCTCCTCCCTCTTCCTCCTCCTCCCCCTCATCTTCTTCCCTCCTTCTCCTCCCTCCTCCTTCTCCCTCTTCCTCCCTCTTCCTTCTCCCTCCGCCTCCTCCTTCCTCCCACTCTCTCCTTCTCCTCCCTCCTCCTCTCTTTCCCTCCTCCTCCCTCTCCTCCTCCTCCTCCCTCCTCCTCCTGCGTTCTCCTCCTCCCTCCTTCTCCCTCCTCCTCCCTCCTCCTTCTCCTCCCTCCTCCCTCCTCTTCCTCCCTCTTCCTGCTCCCTCTGCCTCCTCCCTCCTCCTACTCTCTCCTCCTCCTCCCTCCGCCTCCCTCCTATTCCTCCCTACTCCTCCCTCCTCCTCCTCTCTCCGTCTATCTCTTCCTCCCTCCTCCTCCTCCCTCCTCCACCCTCTTCCTCCTCCTTCCTCCTACTCCTCCTTTTTCTTCTTCTTCTGCTGCTGCCGCTGCTCCATTTACCCAAGTTAATTGTTGGGGGAATATGTAAAGATCTTTCAAGTGCTCTTTCTAATGCTTTTTGTAAGTTGGTCTTCGTTTATCTAAGGTTGTTCTAACCGCAACCAATAAATGATTAGACAGACAGGCAGACAGACAGACAGACAGAGAGGGAGGGACAGACAGACAGACAGACAGACAGACAGACAGACAGACAGACAGACAGACAGACAGACAGACAGACAGACAGGCAGACAGAGAGGGAAGGACAGACAGACAGACAGACAGACAGACAGACAGACAGATAGTCGGGAACGGGAACTTATATGAATTAAATTAGATGCTCCCCATCAGGAGCTGGGCGAAGCCGGGCCGGGTCAGACAGACAGACAGGCAGACAGGCAGACTGACAGACAGACAGACAGTCGGTAACGGGAACGGGAACTTATATGACTACTTATCTGAATTAAATTAGATGCTCCCCACCAAGGACTGGGCGATGCCGGGCCGGGTCAGACAGACAGACAGACAGACAGTCGGGAACGGGAACGGGAACTTATATGACTACTTATATTAATTAAATGAGATGCTCCCCACCAAGGACTGGGCGATGCCGAGCCGGGTCAGACAGACAGACAGACAGACAGACAGACAGACAGACAGACAGACAGACAGTCGGTAACGGGAACGGGAACTTATATGACTACTTATCTGAATTAAATTAGATGCTCCCCACCAAGGCCTGGGCGATGCCGGGCCGGGTCAGACAGACAGACAGACAGACAGGCAGACAGACAGACAGACAGACAGACAGACAGACAGACAGACAGACAGTCGGTAACGGGAACGGGAACTTATATGACTACTTATATGAATTAAATGAGATGCTCCCCACCAGGGACTGGGCGAAGCCAGGCCGGGTCAGCTAGTATTTTATAAAAGTAAAGCCTTAATTAAGATGAGTGAGAATTTTAAAACCCATTTTTCTATTTCTCACCGATAATACAATAAGTGTTTTATCCTCTTTTGGCGGTATATCATGTCATAACAAATTCAACCAGTTTTTGTCAAGCCTGTGTAAGGGCCACAACTAAAACTTGAAGTGGGTACAATTTATAGCCCCAGGATGGAACCGCGAGAGACTTAATATTCCACAATGTGGATTGTTTCATGGCAATTTGGCTAAGAATAAAGGCACATGGTGGGACTATGAGCCCTTTTAAACTATGTAGTATCTGTTCTTATATCAATCCATCAGGTGCCATCTTCACAGAGAATGTTGGCTGCAGTGGATCTCCAACACTGTGTGTCAGATTGATGTTAGTACATCTCTTGATGTTATCTTCCCACTTGTATCGTTATCTACCTAATTAGTCATTAGTCGCGGTTCCAATTTCACGGCAACGGGTCGTTCCCATTATGCTCCGTTCCTGTACCAGTGAATATCACATAAAATATTCCTCATTGCCTCGTGTTAAAAGTAGAACAACCAGGAGTCTCTACAAACCAACAGCCCGCACAGGTACACTGTGTATAATGCCGCCGCCAGAATGCCAACACAAAAGTCCTCCACGAAAAATGCAGTTCATCGTCGATGGAAGAGGCAGTCACTAAAAAAACCAGCAACCACACATTACTGCATAAGGCGAACCAGTCAGTTCTGTGACAAAATCGGTGGCCATTATTCCGAACATGCAGTTCACGCTACAAGCAACAGTGGAGAGATATAAAAGCATTTCACGCGAAATTAACAGCTCACAGTGTCGCGCGCCCACTCAATTCAGTAGTAGGGCGACGGAACCATGTACTACTAGTCCAACATGAGGAAAACGCGAATGCAAACGGTAGCCACAGGCACAAACACTCCAGAGGTCTTAACCGTTTAAATGCCTTCAACCTTGCCCTCAGTATGGTTTCTATGAGAGATTTATGTCTTTTAACGTGGTCGAAATATTTCACTTACCTCTCTTTTTCATTTATTTCATCAACTCTCTTTTTATTCCCATGTTTCTCTAGAACGTTTATATTTTGATTGTTTTTGTTTCAATGAAATACGACATATTCTTCTGTAAATCCACATATACAGGGCCTCTATTCGACTTTCTAATTGCTTGTTCAATGTCTAGGCTTCCGCGCCATATAGTAGTGTTGAATATACATACATTTGACAATTCTCATTTTTAATGTGGTGTTCATCTCTCTAGATGTTCATACTGATTTAATGATGTTGAAAGAATTTTTGGCCATTCCTATTCTCTTTTTAATTTCTGTTTCCCATCTGTCATACATCTGTAATTACACGTCCAAGACAGCGTAAACCTGTTACTTGTTCTGTGATCTCCCCGTTTACTGTGATGTTCATTGTTGTCCTTCCTTTCCACTGCTAATTATCATAGTTTTCGTTTTTTAATTGTTAATATCTAAGCCACATTCTGCACCATGCCTGTTTACTTGTTCAGGCTATGTAACTCTTCCTCGCTTTCTGCTAATAACATGGTATCGACAGCATACCTAAGACTGTTCATGATTCTTCCACTGATGTTAAGTCCAGGCAGTTCGACTTGTTTAAAAATGTTTTTCTGTGTATGGGCTGGAGAGACTTGGGGACAAAACGCACTCCTGCCGTGCTCCTTATTTTATCTCTATGGACAATGAATAATTATTTCCGTATCTAATAGACGCCACTTGTTACAAGTACAAGTTACTAATCAGTCTGATGACATTTCCGTCTACTCCTAAATCTTGTAGGCATGTAATTATTCGTTCATGCCGTACTCTTTCAAAATTTGCCTTGTAGTCTATACAGCATACATATATATTTGTTTTTCTAAACTTCTATACGTTTTCCAATTAACATCCTCAAACTGATTTATTGCTTCTCCGATGTCGCTGATTTTGCGGAACCCAAATTGTCCTTCAGCTACTTCCACGTGTATTTTATTTGAGTTATTTCTCGTATGACCTTGTGGAGTATCTAAATCATATGGCTCATTAAGTTAATAGTTCTGTAATTCTCACAATCAACAAGCTTTTGGCTTTCTTCGGTGGTGTGATGAAAATGGATGTTTTCAAATCCTTGAGGATGTATATATATATATCATCACATAATTCTGTTATAGTATCAGTGCCAGAGCTGGATAAGGGTTTCATAATCTCTTTTGTTATCTTGTCGGGATATGCAGCCTTTTCTTCTTTCATCTTTAATTCCCCTCTTTCCTTCTTTAATATAATATCGAGGTTCTTGTATCACAACAGTGATTAAGTGTAGACTTATCTGGCCATGGCCACCAGCTTACTTTTATATGTTGCATATCCCTTACAGGACGTTGCAGTCAACACCATTATTTTTCAGCTGCTGTTGGTGTACTAGGCAACTTTTTACGTTCAGTAGTTTGTCATTGCTTTTTGAACGACCTGCTCACATACTTCCTGTAAGTTACCAGGTGTAGGTAGGTGGGTGTAGGTGTGTACGCAAGACTGTGCATGCGTGTGTGGGTGGTGG
>JACEFZ010002965.1:0-50348 GCA_014155875.1 Cepaea nemoralis
TTTGAAAAATTTTTTTAATAGTTACGGTTTGGGGGTGGGTGGAAAGGCCGAATGTAAGCAGGTTTGCATTCCCAATATGTCACCCTTTGAAAATAAAGTTCGTTCGTTCTTCTTCTTCTTCTTTCGTTCTCTTGAAATATGTCTATAACTGTAATGTTGTCTCTTGTATGAATCTAACAGTCTTTTTTAGTTCACTCAGCGGTCCATAGAGTTTATCTTCCACTGTTGTCTCTCTAGGCCAGAAGGTTTGCCTAGATATGTTATATTTTGGCAGTCTTGGAGTATGTGCTCTGCTGTCTGCGACGCCAATCCACATGTGCACATGGCTGTGTCACCAATCTTGAATTTTGTATACATGCTGTTGCGTAGTCTATTGTGTCCTGTTCTGAGGCGCAGAATAATGACTTGTTCTTGTCTGTACATAACTTGGTAGTCGTCTTGAGCAGGCTTTGGTGGCCTTCTGACTGATTTGATAATTCTTTTCTTGTGGTGGTATGTAGTGGGCACATCAGGCTGTTCTTCTTTTGCTCATTGCTTAGCCAATCGATCAGCTCTGTCGTTTCCAGGTATTCCACAGTAGGATGGTATCCACTGTATGGTGACCTTATGTTGACTGCTAGGTTTAGAAAGTAGTGCCCTTAGTACTGGCAACTTCCCAGACAGGAGCGCTTGGAGTCTGTCAATAGCACCAGAGGTTGTATACCATGGCTGGTATTTAGTAATGTGTCTTTTTGCTATTCTTGATTGCCTCAATTTCTGCATCATAGTTATGGCAGTACTTTCCTGTTGGAACTCTGGGGAGAGAGAGAGAGAGAGAGAGAGAGAGAGAGAGAGAGAGAGAGAGAGAGCGAGAGAGAGAGAGAGAAGAGAGAGAGGAGAGAGAGAGAGAGAGAGACATAGACAGACAGAGAGAGAGAGACATAGACAGACAGAGAGAGACATAGACAGAGAGAGAGAGACAGACAGAGAGAGAGAGACATAGACAGAGAGAGAGAGGAGAGAGGAGAGAGAGAGAGACATAGACAGACAGAGAGAGAGACATAGACAGAGAGAGAGAGACATAGACAGACAGACAGAGAGAGAGACATAGACAGACAGAGAGAGACATAGACAGACAGAGAGAGAGAGAGAGACATAGACAGACAGAGAGAGAGAGACATAGACAGACAGAGAGAGACATAGACAGACAGAGAGAGACATAGACAGAGAGAGAGAGACATAGACAGAGAGAGAGGAGAGAGGCGAGAGAGAGAGACATAGACAGACAGAGAGAGAGACATAGACAGAGATAGAGAGAGACATAGACAGACAGACAGAGAGAGAGACATAGACAGACAGAGAGAGACATAGACAGACAGAGAGAGAGAGAGACATAGACAGAGAGAGAGAGACATAGACAGACAGAGAGAGAGAGACATAGACAGACAGAGAGAGACATAGACAGACAGAGAGAGAGAGAGACATAGACAAAGAGAGAGAGACAGACAGACAGAGAGAGAGAGAGAGAGAGAGAGAGAGAGAGAGAGAGAGAGAGAGAGAGAGAGAGAGAGAGAGAGAGAGAGAGAGAGAGAGAGAGAAAAGTGGCTTTCACGAAACACCTGAATCACACAGACACGCACGTACATTGAGGTTGTGACTGATAAAGACCTGGAGAAACTTTCTGAGAACAGAGGAGGGTGGAGTTGCAATGATCATCACGATTTCACATTAGTCTTTAGACTGACTACCCTGACCATGCTGATGATGATGATAATAATCATGATGACTTTGGCGATGATAATGACGACCCTGATGATGTAATGCTACAGAGACACTGATACAGGCGACCACATTATACACTTATTAACCGTGTCCAGCAATTTAGCATCCTAAAGTATGATTTACACAAATAGACAAGACAGCCTTACCGCGGAATGACAAATTATGCTCAACTGAAATTAGAGAAACGATAGGGAGATATTTGAAAGTAATAATCACAAGAAGGTTAGACCACTTCAAACTGTTTATGATAATAACTGAGAGACAGCAGCGAAAAAAAAAAAATCAACTCCTCCAGTCTCAGACAGTTCTTGACAATACCACACTGTCTAGCTAAACATGACGCAGAATCCGAACCGACTTGACGGAATCGACGCTTTACAAGATCTATTGCTTAGGACACGTTTGTAACTGTTCCAATACAAATATGTATGAACAATTATTGCTTATTAAGTCACAATACAATGAACTGCACGTTGACGACGTTTCTGGAAACTCGTATTTCTTCCTCAACACCACAAACACAATGAAATAATATATCATTGTTCGTGTTATCAAACCGAAATCACGCCACATATTGTTTTTCCACGAACACTCCTGGTGACACGAAATATTTAATTCCAGCCACTTTTGACACTTTTTGAGCAACAACTGAGCTGACCTAATCTCTTCATTTATAACGATTCGCTGACCTGCCTCCTGTTAGAAGTCTCTCTATTTGAATACCATATATGTGTTTCCAAAGTGTGCTGTGATGAACTTTTGCACGAGATTGATTGATTGATTGATTGATTGGTTGGTTGGTTGGCTGGCTGACTGGCTGGCTGGTTGATTGGTTGGTTGGTTGATTGATTGATTGAGTGATTGATCTTATTTTCGAAGGGTTACAAATTAGGCATTCAGGCCCATCTTACATTCGGCCCTTCCGATCACTCATCTTTCGTTCATCAATAGTGCATGATACATTCACATAGAAAAAACATTGTTAAATAAATGTTGTAAACATAAACAATGAATATTACCACGTTATGCGACACATCCCTCACCCACAACACACATCTCCCACCCACACCATGTCCACCCGACACACACATTCCCCCACCCACACACACACCCCAGACACACACACACACACACACCCAGACACACACACACACTCACCCAAACACACATATATTCTCCCACCCACACACACATACCCCACCCATCCCCCACCCACACATCCTCTACCCGCCCACCCCAAACCACTCAGCCAAACACACATCCCCCACCCACACACACACACACACATCCCCTGCCAACAAACACATCCCGCACCCACCCACAAACATATCCCGCACCCATGGACACATATCTCCTACCCACACAATTCCCCTACCCACACAACAACATCCAGCACCACCCACACACTACCTCCCCCACCTACATACATCTCCCCACACACATGTCCCCACCAAAACACAAATCCCACGCCGATCCCCCAAACCCACATACACTCACCCACCCACACATCCTCCACCCATCCACATATACACCCTAATCACCCATCCCCCAACCATTCATCCCTCAACCACACACACCCCAGACTTACACACACATCTCCCACCCACACACATCTCCCAACCCACATTCACATCCCCCACCCACGTACTCATCCCTCAACCACTCACACCCAAGCATCCCCCACGAACCCATCAACACATACATCACCCACCTACCCACCCACACACCCACCCCCACCCATGTACTTATCCCTCAACCACTCACACCCACACATCCCCCATCCACCCATCAACACACAGATCCCCCACTGACCCACCCACACTCACACACCCCAACCACCCAGCCATACACACACCCCTCACCCTCACACACAACCCTCACCCACTTGCACATCCCACACCTAACCACACCTCCCCAACCCCCTCACACACATCCTTCACCCACACACATCTCCCCTACCACACACACCTCACCCATATACACATCTTCCACCCAAACACACATCCCCCCCACACACACACACACCCATACATTCCTCACCCACACACGCATCTCCCACACCCACCCATACATCCTACACACACAAACACCCTCATCACCCACACATACATCTTCCACCCACCCACACTTCTCCCACCCACCCAAACAGACATATCCACCACCCACACCCATCCCTAACCCACATACACATTCCCCCACACACTCTCACACACCTATTCACCAACACATCCTTCACCCATTCACCCACCCACCCACCCACACACATTCTCCACCCACCCACATAACCCCTATCCACCAACACGCACACACTTCCAACCATCCACCCAAACATCTCCACCCACACACACACACACACACACACACACACACACACACACACACACACACATCCTTCAACCACACACATCCCCCACCACCACACATCCCTTCACGCACTCTCACACACCTATTCACCAACACATCCTTCACCCATTCACCCACCCACCCAACCACACACACATTCTCCACCCACCCACATAACCCCCATCCACCAACACGCACATACTTCCAACCATCCACCCAAACATCTCCACCCACACACACACACACACACACACACACACACACACACACACACACATCCTTCAACCACACACATCCCCCACCACCACACATCCCTTCACGCACCCAAACATCCCACACCCACCCAATGATTAGCTGTGCTATTTCTTCTGAATCTTTCGAGCAGCTGTGCCCAGACAGCCTGGTCAAATGTTTCTCCTACACAAATACTTTAATAAAAACTATTAAAAACAAACACAACTTTAAAGGTGAGAAGATATACTTCATTGCGCTGAGTTTTACCCCTTATGGTTCGGTCTCTTTCCGCAAACCGACCTGTCGAAAGCGTCACACATAGATCGAACTCCGTAGTTCCAGCGACGACCCTCAGGAAATTACAAGCAACCTGCACTGTCCCAAATGGTTGAGTCCGTTGTACTTTGTTACATGATAACATTAGGTTCAACGATGTCCTGGCACAACTGTTTACATGGTAACATTAGGTTAAAAGATGCCCTTTATGCAATTCTGTTTACACTATAGAATTTGGATAGACAACGCACTGACAGTGACATTGGGATAAACGACGCCCTAACAGTAACATTGGGATAATCGACCGTCCTGGCAGTAACACTGGGATAAATGACGTCCTAATAGTAACACTGGGATAAACGACGTCCTGGCAGTAACATTGGGATAAACGACGTCCTAATAGTAACACTGGGATAAATGACGTCCTGTCAGTAACACTGGGATAATCGACCGTCCTGGCAGTAACATTGGGATAAATGACGTCCTAATAGTAACACTGGGATAAACGACGTCCTGGCAGTAACATTGGGATAAATGACGTCCTAATAGTAACACTGGGATAAACGACGTCCTGGCAGTATCATTGGGACAAACAATACCCTCATAGTAACATTGGAATTAACGACGCCCTAACAGTGACATTGGGATAAACGAAACCCTGACAGTAATATTGGGATAAACGAAACCCTGACAGTAATATTGGGATAAACGACGCCCTGACAGTAACACTGGGATAAACGACGCCCTGACAGTAACATTGGGATAAACGACGCCCTGACAGTAACATTGGGATAAACGACGCCCTGACAGTAACATTGGAATCAACGAAACCCTGACAGTAATATTGGGATAAACGAGGTAATAAAATGATATATTATTAATTACAAGATGTAGCAGCGATTGAGGCAGAAGTTTTAACCACAGCCTGTGCCACTGTAGTTCTAAGACAGGGCTGGGGAACTACATTGTTTCTGCGGTTCCTATGTCACTGTAGTTCTAAGACAGGGCTGGGGAACTACATTGTTTCTGTGGTTCCTATGTCACTGTAGAACTAAACAGGGGGTCATGTTGGTATTGAGGTTAGTGACAATAACCTGCCAAAACAGATCAATCTCCGACACAGACGGGCTAATTTTGTCCCACCAGTACACTCTAGGGGCGGCCCAGCTTCATAAACATGAGTGCTGGAGAATTTTCAGAACTTTATGTGAATTGTCTGGGAATGGAATGCGACGAGGAAGGAAACTGACAAAGTCCAGCTCATTTGTCGTAGCATGGAATATGTGATGGCCTAACACTTCACATTCCAACGGTAATATCTGCGATGGAACTTCCTTTTTCACCTTGTATCTCCCATCGGGGATTAGGCCATCGACCACTTCATCCCAAGCCCTCCTATCTTCAACTATACCATGCAGCTCCGTACATATACTCCCTATATTATTTATTTCCGTGTTTACTTCTCTTCTCCGTATGTTTTAGGTCTTTCTATATTTCCTTTTCCCTTGGATTCCACATAACTACGAACTACCTTGACAGGGGTTCTGGAAGAATCTCAAAACTGAGAGGGAAGACCAGGAGAACGTTTAATTAGATAGCGGTGGGAACAATTAGTAGTATGACTCTTCGCTGGCTGTTGAACGAGGGTACGGAGCACGTATGGGAATGTTCTGAGTGCAGTGATGTCGGTTCTTAACTCAACCTTGACATTTCGAGCGTCAGGGAATCTCCTCTAAAGTGGCCTTTGGCCCAGTTAAATGGACAACCCTGCAGTGGACAGGTCAACCTTAAAAGAAAGGAATCATAAATATTGGAGATCGTTGTAGCGATAAGCGTTCACCAGCAACCAGAATCTGCAACATAACCTTGTATTCAGATATGTATCTCACAATTAATTTCATCTTGTTATTCCCAAATGTATATATGCAGGTGTTATTATTACACCTTATTGTAGTTAATATATTGTGTCCTAGTTGTCTTTGCTGGTGTGATTGATGACGAAGGCGTGTCGCCGAATTACCCTTTGTTATTTGTGATCGTGTTATTGTTACTATGAAGGTGGCCGTCTCCGCGCCATGCTTCAACTGTAATTCATGTTACATCCACAGTTTAACCACGGTTAAACCTATCCACCTCGGTGTATGCAGCAGCCAGTGCTACCATAAGCATGCCAATGGGCTACACCGGATACAGAGTTCATTATCTTGGGATCACTACACCAACAAATGAAGCGGTCCTTAAAAACCAAAGAAGAAACTATATTCTCAAAGAAAATCAAGTACAGCTGAAATAAGCTACGGCAAAATCCCGTCTTGTAAGCGGCAGACGCTCTATTCGATTCTGAAACAAAGCGGATGAGACCGGTTAGACACTCATGGAAGAAGTTGATACAAAACGAACCCCAAGAGAACATCATCGACACCATACAAGTTTTGCATAAATAAAATCTTCTTGGTCTGGAATCATAGGGGAACAGATAAATGACCATAAGACTAACTGGATTGGACTTGTGCTAAAGTCCCAACACACATCAATGTTGTCAACAGTTTCATATAACCAGACAGAAGCCCCTTATCGCTAGAGCTGTGCGCTTCTCTAGTCATGATTATGTGCTAACTTAACACTCCTGGCATGACGCATGATTTATCCTTCAATCCTTCACTGTATTCATTCTGAATTCTGAGACCGGGCTGAGCGCAAAGACACGCCCAGACAGACAGAGACAGACAGAGAGAGAGAGAGAGAGAGAGAGAGAGAGAGAGAGAGAGAGAGAGAGAGAGAGAGAGAGAGAGAGAGAGAGAGAGAGAGAGTAGACAGAAACAGAGAGAACACAATCCACACAATAAACTTCTCTGTCAAAGGGTTAAGAACTGAGCACTCAGGTCCATGTCGCTTTCTGTCACCGATGGGTCCATCTAAATCATCCATTCATCCGTTCATACTTACATACCATAAACACCACGAACGAACGAACGAACAAACTATTGTCAAAGGGTTAAGAATTGGGCACGCAGGCCCGTCTGACACTCTGCCCTTCATCTCTTTTTTCTCTCATACGTTATTTCATTCATACATGTAGGTAGGTAGGTAGGTAGATAGGTAGGTAGGTAGATAGGTAGGTAGGTAGGTAGGTGGGTAGGTAAGTAGGTAGGTCGGTCGGTCGGGTAGGAGGGTGGGTGGGTAGGTAGGTAGGTAGGTAGGGTAATTATGTAGGTAGGTAGGTGTCGTGAAATGCTGTATGTTGGTGATTCCCAGATCGACGACTGTATGCAGCGAATACCCAGGGAGCAGAAGGGTTAATGAAACAGAAGGATAAAACACAACGGATTGACCAGCGCATGTGTATGTAGGTCAAGGCGGGAGAGTCGACTACAACACAGGTGACCTGTATAGTGGAAAAATTAGTTTGCTACAAAGAGAGACAGCATCATGGATCAGTCTATTGCGTTATGGAGGTAGGGATATACGGAAAAGCCTAGATCAGAAATTTTCCACTGACAAGGGATAATGAAGTCTGAATTTGCTTTGTCCAGCAATGTCAAGGACGATGGGACAAGATGATCTAAAGAGAGTGGCCACTTCTTTGTGTCAGTTTAGTGTGCGTTCCCCAACTGGACGGAAAGATAGAATTATGTGTCCTGTAATGAAAAGAAATATCCTCCTTTATAATGGGATAAAGTGCTTGGATGCGGATAAATTTCGATTCGTGGATTTACATTAATTCTATAAAGGAACATAGATGCCTAAATAAGGTATATTAGAGTATAGTTTTAGAATAGGAATAGATATTAGTGAAGTGCATTTAACATTGTTTCTATTAGTAGGAATAGTATAGATGTTGGGTGATCTTCTATCCTATGTCAGAGTGGGTTTTTTCGGAAGCCTTTTCATTTCGGCTGGAGGAAAAGACACTCACATAGAGGAGAAGAGGAAGCAGACACAGATCTCACTAATAAAATGTATCTCAACCAGGTTTCCATACCAGTGCGAGACGTATCAAATAAGAGAATACAGATGGCTGTGGTCCAGATCACTCAGTGTTGATAACCCCACAAGAAAGCCCTTTGAAGTAATAAAGCACGACACTTGTGCAGGAAAAAAGAAAGAATAGAAGTCTCACCGGAAGAATTAAGGACGACAGAGAAAGAATAATAAAGATCAGATGAGCTAATGGAAAAGCTCAAATGACTCAATCTCATAGAGTAGCAAAGTGCGTACCAAGAGCATATATCAATTACAAAATATCGAGTGTAGAACTTTTACAGAACACTAATAGAACATTTTAGAATCTCGATGTGTTGTTCCAGAATGGATTAAAGAACGCTATACGAAAACACCGAACATTCCTTTTAAGCGGACAGCAAATAGTGAGCGAGTTAAGAACATTGATACTGTGGTGAACATTTTCATTACAAAGAACGGATTTATCTACAGACGCAAGCAGACGGAGCCGTCAGGGTGAGATCGTTCTGTGGTGTCTATATATCGTCCTGTACTTTAGCCGAGAGAAGAGACGAGAGAAGACACGAAGACTATCTATCTACATCTTATCTAGCAGCCACACCAGAAGAACACTAGCAATTACACAGACAATACCCATCCATACACAAGACATAGTTTTATAAATAAATCTTTTATTTAATGTTAAAAAGAACTGTTGTCGGAGTATGTGTTGAGGGAAGACTAGAGAGAGAGTGAAAGAAAGGGATATATGGATGATAAGACGGAAGAGAGGAGTGTAGACAAAAAGTCAGTAACTAATCCCAACAGATAATCAGGTTAAAGATGTGCATGTTGATTCCAATCTCCTCTCGAGGAAATAACAGCACATAAAATGGTGGGAGCAGCGGGATACGTACATACATAATACTCATATGACCTAAAGCATAAAGAGGCATATGCATAGAGAGAGGTACCTACATATTGGCACAGGCATAGCGGAGTACCTACATGTTGGGACATACTGATTGGAAGGAATATAAGTATATATTGATGACTTTTAATGGAAGGACGTCCATTGGATATATGGTGCCATTAGATATATGGTAAAAACATTTCATTAATGCTGGTGACTTTGCCGTGAGAAAGTTCCAGACAGAGTGAATGTGGATAGGTGGTAAGACATTACATACTTAGTCACACGGTCACACGTCTACATAAGTCTTTATCCTATATCTCCTCTTGGGGATGAGAGAGTGGTTGTGATGTACGGTGGGGTGTCGTAGGTTTATAATATTAGATAGACATAGATAATGATATAGGTTCTAGGTGGAATATAATTGTATAGTGAGTACTTCTTTTCTGCCTTGAGGGATCTTTACTCAACTTGCTGACTTATCTGCTGTAACTATGGCAACTCCTAAAGTAACTACAGCAGAACTGAGAGCCAACGGGGAGGAAATTGGGTTAGCTGGTACCGAGCTAACTGATTACATACAAGAAAGAGAGAGAGAGATTCGTAAAGGGGAAAGAGAAGACCGGAAAGCCGAGTTGGAAGTGAGAAGAATAGAGGTGGAGACCAAGAAACTAGAAATGGAACAAGAGGCCAAGAAAATGGACCAGGAGACCAAGCGACTAGAAATGGAACAAGAGGCCAAGAAAAATGGACCAGGAGACCAAGAAACTGGAAATGGAACATGAATACCGCTTGAAAGAGTTAGAACTCAAGACACAAACTAAGGGTGAAATAGATGCAGCAGAAGGAAGTTCATCTTCACCTGGAGCAACCTACATGAGTGGACAGGGTTACCAGGCCATGAAGTTTCCCTTAGCGGTCTACGATGAAAGTAAAGAAAAGATATTCCAGTTTTTGGATCGGTTCGAGGCTATGGCAATCGCTATGGGACTAGATAGAACCAGATGGGCTCTTAAAGTATCCCAGTCTTTACGTGGTTCGGGCTACGAGGTCTACACACGCCTACCACCAGGACAGGAAAATCAGTATGAGGAATTGAAGGCAGCTTTGATGAAACATTATGAAGTCACAGCACAAACGTATCGGAAGAAGTTTAGATCGTCTAGACGAGAGCCGGGAGAACTATTCGCCGCCTACAGTCTGAGGCTGAAATCCTATCTACAGAAATGGATGGACTTGGCAGAATTCCAGAGGGATTATGAGAGTCTCGAAGAGATGATGGTGGTAGACCAAATGCGAAAGCAAATGTCGAAACCTCTCAGAACCTTCTTGGGAGAACAAGGGGCGGAACGGATTGATGTGGTGAATAAGCTGGCTGAACGATTCGTGGAAGTACATGGTGAAACTGAGGAACTAAGTACACAAACCAAAGGTCAGGAGAAAACAGAGAAAAAGAAACCTAAAAACTGGGAAGGAGAAAAAGGGGAACCTTATATAAAGCACACAGAGGAGAGTTCAGAGAAGGTGAAGGTAGGACACCAGAGCACCTCGAATTCTCAAGCGAAACGACAGTGGTCTGAAAGGTGGTGTTCATTTTGTAGGGCGGCCTCCCACAACACGAAAGACTGCAGATCGAAACCTAAAAGTTCTTACTTCGCAGCATGCAAAGTGATTCCTACATCGGTGATCACAGACAAGGCTGAGGTCGGCGAAGGAGAAAGGAACAAAAAGGACACAGGGAAACCTAGGAAGGGAACAGAGTGCACTCACTGCCAGTCGACAACACATAATACTGTGGACTGCAGATGCAAGGGCAAAACACGCCAATTGCATAACCAACCTCGAGGAATCAAAAGAGGAAGGCAAGGAAACGGTCAAGGAGATGAAAAACACTCAGGACCAAGAGAGACCACCTGTGGTTGAACTTATTGAAGTCAATGGCCAGCAGGTTGCTTGTCTCTATGATACAGGTTTTGGATGGGGAAGCGGTGGTGGACGCCAGCTTAGTAAGCCCAGACCAACTTACAGGGGAGACCATAGAAATACAGCCGGCAATGAGGAGTGCTGTTACCATGACGCTGCCAATCGCCAAGGTGGAGATTAAATCCAGGTACGTCACGGGCATTATTCCAGCTGCTGTATTATCTGACTCCTTATTTCCAATGATCATTGGCACGAAATATGTCTTTTTGGGGATGCCCAAACAGCAAGCCCACAAGGGAACAGTAGTCAGTGGATCTCAAGGGAAGGAAAAAGAGGCAGAGACACTATGCGACAACTCAGGGATAGGAGAATTGCATACTGCCCAGAGGCAGGATACTACGTTGCATCCTTGCTACAGGAAGCTGCAAAGAAGTGCTGAGCCACCAGAACGGGGACAGTACTTTCTGAAGAATCAACTACTCTATCGGAGAGCTGGGAGGGGAGATAACCTGCATGAGCAGTGGTGGTTCCAGAGACACACCGTCCTCACATTCTTCAGAGTGGACACATCATAGGCGAGAATCGACATATGGGTGTCAGAGAGACCTTGCAGCAAATATCCGGCCATTATTGCTGGCCAGGAATGACCGGAGATGTACGCCGGTGGGTGAAGTCTTGTTCGGAGTGCCAGAGAGCACCACCCAACAAGCGAATTAAGAGGAAACTAGCTCTTAAAGTGGAAGACAAAGTGGAAGTGTGGAGTCCAGCAGAGACCAATATACTCCAAGTAGGATGGAAAGGACCTTATCCTGTGGAAAAGGTGGTGTCCAAGAACATCTACAAAATACGGATCGGGGAAGAGAAGAAAAATCTCCCTAGACATCTCATTAGGAAATATGAGGAGAGATCCGGGAGCAAAGCTTCGCACTTTATGGTGATGGCAGCCATTAGGACAAAGGTTACCAGTCCAGACGAAGACCAGAGATCGCCAGTACAACATAGGAGGGCCTATAGGACAGTACGTGATAGGTCAGATTTACCCAACGACAGGAGGAGGGAAATCACAAGTCGGGGAAAGGACAAGAGTGAAAGTTTCACCGGTAACCAAGTTCAGAAGGGGTGGGTAACGTCGGGAAAAGCGAGAATTACCCAGGACTCCAACCAGAGATTGGCTGACCAGATACAACATCGCCCAAGGTGGTCCTGGAAGCAAAAGCCCAGGAGGTTTGGGAAAGACGACTCGGTCCGACGAGGACGCGGCGGAACATCCCCAGAGGAAAAAACCGGGGGAAACCAAGAGGACATGGAAGCAGTGTTACAATCAGGATGGGACAATACGTCTGTATTGTGAGCCGTCGCTGACGCAAGTCGAAAGTAGGTCGACTGAACGTACAGGAGCGAGGAGCCAACACTAGTTTCAGTCGTTAGTAGTATAGTAGGGTGTCAATTAGAGCGCCTACTGGATAATGAGATGAGCCATGTGAGGACCCAATCATATCATCAACACGTGGGTGTTAATAGCTACTTCGCAGAAGCTCAACGCACGGTGGATGTGATGGACGTTGTTGCTGCAACTGGACTTCACAGTGGAATACATCCTTGGAAAGGAGAATGTAGGAGCAGATTTTTTATCCAGACATCCAGCTCCGGAGGAAGAAGATTAGGATTGTGGATCATGGGAATCAAACCTACAGTGAGAAGATTCGACGCGGTCTAATCTCTTAAGAGGGGGCCTATGTCGTGAAATGCTGTATGTTGGTGATTCCCAGATCGACGACTGTATGCAGCGAATACCCAGGGAGCAGAAGGGTTAATGAAACAGAAGGATAAAACACAACGGATTGACCAGCGCATGTGTATGTAGGTCAAGGCGGGAGAGTCGACTACAACACAGGTGACCTGTATAGTGGAAAAATTAGTTTGCTACAAAGAGAGACAGCATCATGGATCAGTCTATTGCGTTATGGAGGTAGGGATATACGGAAAAGCCTAGATCAGAAATTTTCCACTGACAAGGGATAATGAAGTCTGAATTTGCTTTGTCCAGCAATGTCAAGGACGATGGGAACAAAGAATGATCTAAAGAGAGTGGCCACTTCTTTGTGTCAGTTTAGTGTGCGTTCCCCAACTGGACGGAAAGATAGAATTATGTGTCCTGTAATGAAAAGAAATATCCTCCTTTATAATGGGATAAAGTGCTTGGATGCGGATAAATTTCGATTCGTGGATTTACATTAATTCTATAAAGGAACATAGATGCCTAAATAAGGTATATTAGAGTATAGTTTTAGAATAGGAATAGATATTAGTGAAGTGCATTTAACATTGTTTCTATTAGTAGGAATAGTATAGATGTTGGGTGAATCTTCTATCCTATGTCAGAGTGGGTTTTTTCGGAAGCCTTTTCATTTCGGCTGGAGGAAAAGACACTCACATAGGGGAGAAGAGGAAGCAGACACAGATCTCACTAATAAAATGTATCTCAACCAGGTTTCCATACCAGTGCGAGACGTATCAAATAAGAGAATACAGATGGCTGTGGTCCAGATCACTCAGTGTTGATAACCCACAAGAAAGCCCTTTGAAGTAATAAAGCACGACACTTGT
Organism: Cepaea nemoralis; assembly: GCA_014155875.1. Classification (NCBI taxonomy): domain Eukaryota; kingdom Metazoa; phylum Mollusca; class Gastropoda; order Stylommatophora; family Helicidae; genus Cepaea; species Cepaea nemoralis. The sequence goes on from JACEFZ010002965.1 coordinate 14,000, forward strand.
GCAGGAAAAAAAGAAAGAATAGAAGTCTCACCGGAAGAATTAAGGACGACAGAGAAAGAATAATAAAGATCAGATGAGCTAATGGAAAAGCTCAAATGACTCAATCTCATAGAGTAGCAAAGTGCGTACCAAGAGCATATATCAATTACAAAATATCGAGTGTAGAACTTTTACAGAACACTAATAGAACATTTTAGAATCTCGATGTGTTTGTTCCAGAATGGATTAAAGAACGCTATAACGAAAACACCGAACATTCCTTTTAAGCGGACAGCAAATAGTGAGCGAGTTAAGAACATTGATACTGTGGTGAACATTTTCATTACAAAGAACGGATTTATCTACAGACGCAAGCAGACGGAGCCGTCAGGGTGAGATCGTTCTGTGGTGTCTATATATCGTCCTGTACTTTAGCCGAGAGAAGAGACGAGAGAAAGACACGAAGACTATCTATCTACATCTTATCTAGCAGCCACACCAGAAGAACACTAGCAATTACACAGACAATACCCATCCATACACAAGACATAGTTTTATAAATAAATCTTTTATTAATGTTAAAAAGAACTGTTGTCGGAGTATGTGTTGAGGGAAGACTAGAGAGAGGAGTGAAAGAAAGGGATATATGGATGATAAGACGGAAGAGAGGAGTGTAGAACAAAAAGTCAGTAACTAATCCCAACAGATAATCAGGTTAAAGATGTGCATGTTGATTCCAATCTCCTCTCGAGGAAATAACAGCACAGTAGGTAGGGTATTTAGGTGGGTGGGTAGGTAGGTAGATAAGTAGGTCGGGGTAGGAGGGTGGGTGGGTGGGTGGGTAGGTAGGTAGGTAGGTAGGGTAAGTATGTAGGTAGGTAGGTAGGGTATTTAGGTGGGTGGGTAGGTAGGTAGGTAGGAGATACGTACGTACACACACACACACACGCGCGCGCGCGCGCGCGTAGGCAAAAAATATAGAATCTATAGCTGTAATGCAACTGTACACAACACAAGCAGCTTGCGTGGATTGTACAACTGACAAGCAATATATTGAGTCAGATAACCCAAGCCGACTTGTTCACAAGCTTACCATGGTTAACCTCACACAAACCGCTACCCGCACATCGCACTGTGTGTGTGTGCTTTTCCTTCCTCGAGATTCCTGGTCATAAAAAGCCCCCTGACAGGAACCTACCGTGGGAAGGTGAAGTATTCGGACCATTACATTTTTTGACCTGACTGCCCGGAGGAATAAGTGGGCGGTCTTTCTCTCCCTTAGCGAACGACTACACCTAATATCGAACTTGCATCCGACTTCGCTCAAGTTACAGCACAACATCTTAACCATTACACCAACGCACGCGCTGTGTTTATTCGGATTCCTTGTATATTCATGGAAGTGCACAACCGAGTTACGTCACCGTAGGTTCCTCACTGACGCCGTAAATCGACAATGCCCCAAGTGCAAGGACTCTGAGCACAATCAATGACCACACGCCATTCAGAACCCCCATGTCGGCCTGACAGTTGATATTACGGTCTCTATAGCAACGATGGACAAACAACAAGTAATGTGAATGCTAAATAATAAATTGCCATAATTACTTCAGTCCTGCTTCAGCTGCCAGAACCTGCGTTGATAAACAGTGCTTAAGAACAGGGAATGTGGGAAGGCATGGCCGCCCACGCCAGGCATTATATGATGATGATTAATCCACTCGCTTTTGAGAAAACGAATTAACAGGAAATCGCTTTAGATATTCGTTGAGCTAATGTGTTTTAGTGAAATGTTCAACCACTTTAGCATATTAGTCGCAAATGTAGGTTGCTGACAGTATACGCCTTGTTCACATCGATTTAAAGTAACAGCCCATTTCGAAATTTTAAGGTGCTCTGTCCACATGGTGTTTCCCATATTGTTATAGTGCACTTGGGTGGGTGATGTGCTGAGTATCACGCCGGGATGTTCATATACTCACTTAACAACAGAGCTTTCTTTACCGTAATTATACCACAGATAATAGTCGTCCTGAGGGTTTGGAGAGCTTAAGTATACAGATCGTCTATCCAAGCAGTCGCCATGCAGTGTACCGGCTTGGATTATTATCTCACCTGCGATAGATGGATGCCTCTCGCTTACCGAGGATTAGAAACCACAACAATGGTGGAGGACGACGGCAAGCCCAATTCTTTGGGCACCAGATGAACGTAGTTAGTTAGTTAGTTAGTCGACAGATCATCCTCGTTGCACATCGGACCACACAGTCCATAAGTGCTCGGATCCCCTCCTCAGCAAATTCCGCAGCGTGTAGCGGCTAACGACGCCAGTTCTGTGTTGGTTTATCAATCTTCTTTGGCTTCCTGCGTAGTGTTCTTGTTTGGCCACCCCTCTTTTAATTTGCTGCTCTCGCAGCCTGGCCATTGTTGTAGATTCACAGTCATCACTTGGTTCTTGCAAAAGTCTCACTTCTCGTAGAGCATTCAGAATGTCAGCCTGGTCCATGGCGCGTCCGCCCTCCACAGTAGCCTCACCTGCGAGCTTGTCAGCCCGCTCATTTCCTTGTACTCCCGCATGACCTGGCACGAAGATGAAACTAATCTTTGCCAGCCGAGACCGCTCCAGAGGCAGCAACCATTCTCTTCGGATCGACCCCTCCTCTATCCTCTTGATCATGTTCATTGAGTCGCTAAGGAAACAAGCCCTAGTGAATGTCTGTGTCTCGAGCCATGTTATTGCTTTACTTACTGCCATGACTTCCATGGTCAGGCTACTTGTGGTTTCAGTGAAAGCACCAGAGTCCTCCTTCACAATTCTCCCTCCGGCCCGAGCTGTAAAGGCCCATGAGCTTCTCACATGTCGGACGACCGACCCATCTGTGTAGATGACCGCGTCACTGTCTAGCGAATTCTCGAAAATCAACGCTTGTACTTCAGCCTCCACAGCAGCCGGATTTTCTTGTCTGCATTTTCTATCTAGTTGGATGCAAACTGAAAAGGATGTGCAGAAGTCTGTTGGCACTTGCACCCACTCCTCGCCAGGTTCTAAGTCCTCAAGTGAACACACCTGTTGAAGAATGTCTTCGGCTTGACCCATCCACGACCGTCCTCTTTTTAACCTGCTGCCCTTCACCTTCCTAATTTCACTATGCAGTGGATGCTGTGTGTTTGCGTTAATTCTGAGGTAGGCGCGTGCCCTGCAAACTTGCATTCTCTCTTCAATGGTTGGAAAATCAAGAAGGTAGCGCATCGCCCTGCATGCTGTATCTCTTGTACATCCAAGAATAATGCGCATAGCTTCATTCTGTATCCTTTCCATCCTTTCTATCTGCTTATGGCTGAGAGTCAGGATTGCCATTGCATACTCCAAAACAGACATGACCAGCCCCTCGTACAGAAGACATAGATGGCGCTGCTCACAGTTTGCTGCCGCCATCACCCGCATCGCTGCCAAGCCCCGCTTGGCCTTTGTTATCACCTGGTCTATGTGCACATTATAAGCAAGGCTTCGATCAAACCGTATCCCCAGGTAATTCATTGCCTGCGTTCTTTCCACCGTCTCTGAACACAGCATTACAGTTGGTGTTGGATTGTTGACAATATGATTATTCAACGAGAACCAAGTCACTGTTGCCTTTGTTGGGTTGACCATTGCCCCAGCTTCATCACACCAAGTACTTATGCGATTGAGTTCGGTTTGTAGTTCCACAGCAACCTCCTCTCTATCCTTACCCTGACGATACACTAAAATCATCATCGGCATATGACAATGTCCTGCCAGGTCCAGTGATCTGCTCACTGGTGATTCTCACTGTGTAGGCGTTGAACAGTACCGGAGATAATGGTGATCCCTGTGGTAGGCCAGGATATATTGTTGTTGGTTCCGAAGTCCAACTGCCACATCTAAAAACTACTTTCCGTTGGAAGAGGGCTGCAGCGATCCAACTAAGGAGGAATGGACTTACGTTTAGTTCAAGAAGCTGAAACATTAAAAAATCCAGTGGTACTCTGTTGTATGCGTCCTCAAGATCAATCGCTGCAGCAACAGTTTCAGTGCCTGAGTGGAAACCTTCATAGACATCATGGGCAAAGACTGCTGCATTGGTCCAGGTTTCTCTTTTTGGACGGTACCCACTCAGGGTAGGTGGGAAAACACCTTGCCTCTCTAGTTGGCTTGATATTTTCCTGGCAATTACCTTCTCCAGCAGCTTGCCTACTGTATTCTGCATGGTTATAATTCGATATCCCTGAATTTTTTTGTGGTCTTTGTCAGGCTTCGGCACACTGATGCACACTGAAAAGGATGTAGATGAAAAGGATGTAGATGATAAATAAAAAATGAAAAAGATGAACGTAGTAAGCGGCAAGAATTGAGTCTCGGCAAGAATTGTGAGTCTCGGCAAGAATTGTGAGTCTCGGCAAGAATTGTGATTCTCGGCAAGAATTGTGAGTCTCGGCAAGAATTGTGAGTCTCGGCAAGAATTGTGAGTCTCGGCAAGAATAGTATCTTTACATAGGTATATTTTAGTGGCCAGAGGGGGTCTGGTCGGCACTCAAATCTCCGAATAAATGCCAGACGGACATATAATCAATCAGACTACTACTTGCACCATTAGTACCGGGACTCTTCGCTGGCTGTTGCAGATGAGGACAGGGCACGTATAGAAATGTCCCGAGTGCTGTGATGTCAGCGCTTGACTCAGTTTAGCTCAACGTATACTTTCGTAGATAGTTTTATTTATATATACATATACTTGCTTAGAGAAGTGTATCTAGACATACGTACAAGTACTATTCGTAGGGCCGCAAGAGCTGTGAAGAAAAGGCTGGACAGAAAAACCACTGCAGGAGACCCTCCTCCTGGAACGTCAAGCATTCTTTTCCCACATTGTCAAAGAACATTTCGAGCCAAAATAGGCCTTATCAGCCATCTTGGAACTCACGGCTCCATACTTTCAACTCCACTGGATGAAATGAATGGTCATCATCATTCTTGATGGACAAACAACACTATTCGTAGGTAATTGTACCCATACTAGCTTATACTTTCGAAGTGAAGATTATCAATACATACGTCTATTTTCCTAGATAATTGTTTCTACGTATACCCATATTGTCTTTGATAAATGTCTATACATACGTATATTTTCGTAGTTAAATTTATCTACACATATGTAAACAAGTATAAATAAAAAATATACTTTCGTAGATAAGTTTTAACTAAATACATGCATATTTTCGCAGATAAACTTACCTATAACTACGTATGCTGTCGGAGATCGTAGATAAACTTACCTATACTGTCGTAGATAAGTGTACCGATAGTTACGTATAACGCCGTAGATAAGTTTATGTATATACACACACATACTGCAGAAGATAAATTATCAATAGTTAGGTATACTGCCGCCTATTAGTGTATCTATACTTACGTATACTGCCGTGGATAAATGTATGTATACTTACGTATACTTTCATTAGATAAGTTTATCTATACTTACGTATACTTTCGTAGATAAGTATATCTATAGGTACGCATACTACTGTAGACAAGTTATCTTCATCACGTTAACTGTTTCACTTTACTAAGAAACTCTATTCTCGGTTCCCTGCACGAAAAATATAGCAAACGAGTAGAAAAAAAGGTAATTATTTAACTTATTCAGTACGCAAAATGTTACTATTTGAAGAGCCCTTCTCACGTATACGTGGCATGGATGAAATATATGAGAAGAATACCCAGTGTGATCAGCAGAGACAGAATGAACGTTCCTGCACACAGAAGACATTCACAACAGACGGTATACGGTTGCTGATTGTTCCCTACCCCAATGATTGTGAATGCTTCTCCGTCGTCCCCGCCGATGATAAGAGCCTGTCTAGCTGTACAAAAGCACCACCACCGCAGCCGAAAGGACAACTTCCAGTAGCCACAAGTGACCAATAGCAGAAATGATGACAACCCGCCGCAAACAAGATCCAAGACTATCCAGAAGCAGATTGAGGAGAAAGAAACAATAGTTGAACTAACCGACGTGCGGCAGACGATCAGATGTGTGGTCAAAGTGTAGCTAACAGAGGACAAGATACAGAGCTGCAGTAGGAGAACCCTTATATTCAAGTCATAAAGGCGGATCGGTTATTCACATAAGCCAAGATCCCAACAACACTATAGTCTGTTTACTTTTGTCTGCCCCAATATAAAATTCCATATCTCAGTAACCAACTGAGGGAAAATGATGAGATTTAGCATATAACCTTATCATTATGTCCACCCAATCAAAGAAAATTTTGTTCTGGAGATTAGTACAGCAGATTTCAAAGTTTGTTTATATGCGGTAAATAATTTACGGGTCAGAGATGAAGTGCACATTATTAAATGTATTACGTCTTCACACGGAAACATTAGCGTTGAATAGTTAATTTTCTCGTGGGACATGGGATTGGTCCTTATGACAAGAGCATAGCGTAGTGGAACGGGGCATTACTGTAAAACAAGTTTGTTAGCGAGAAATTACTAGTTTCTCACCAAAACATCAAAGAAATGTCGCTGCTTTCCATGATTTAAGTTGCTTTTGGACCTATCAAAGACAGTATTCCTTGGGTGGGGGTAAATATAAGACGGCAGGACAAATTTCAAAACGATGCAACAGACAGTTTTCAAAATAATTGATCGTAAATGAAGGCATTCATTTCTGGACGACTGTAGCAGTGCTGACAACTGAGGAGGGGCCAGATGCCTGTCAAAGTCCAAAATGACGATGGACAAGAAACCACACCAGCCAGGAAGCTTTATTCCTAGAGTTACACAATGCTCGCCGGGCTCCCTGGTCTAGGCGTTACACGACTTTCTCCATAATCCCGTATACTCTCGTAAGTAACGTGTCGTGCGCGAGAATTGGTAGCGGTTCTCTGCGCGTCAGTAACTTACGGGGTATATGAGCCGGTCGCTCAGAAAGCAATGGCAAACTACTGAGCGTAATCTTGCGAAGAAATCAACAATCAGCTGAAAGATGCTGATGTTGACAGCGATGCCCTGTGAAGGATATGCGAACCAAAAATCAAGTCCTATCACATTTAACATGGTTCCGCTATCTGTGGTTCATTGCGATGATTTACATATGTTATTAAGGAATATGTTATATGTTAGCTTCGCCAATTTTAACCGATGCTGTCACTTCTAGCAGTGCAATGTACCATCACAACATGCGACACATCTTAACGTTTCTCTAGTTGACAGAGTTGATAATACAACCTAAATACATCGAAGCTAGTCGCCTAAATCCCCTTCCCCTCCCCCCCCCACCCACACACACGCATGCACGCACACACTCACACACATACACACACGCACACCCACCATGCCTACACCAACAACAACAACAAAAATCCAGGTCAAAATCGTGACTCCCGAGTCTATGAGCTTTTGAGGCGAGCGTTTGTGTTCAGTGGTTCTCATTGTGTCGATCTACGGATCCCTGGGGATTCACGGGACTTCTCCAAATAAGCAATGCGCGTTTGCAATCAAGTGGATACACCGCGCGTAAGTGTTGATTGTACTTTGCATCTGAATGACAGTTAGTGTGTTTCCTCAGCATTTTTTTTTTCAGACATTAAGGGGGTTCTCATAAAAATCTTCAAGACCGCTTGTAAAAAGGAAAGGTGTACTGGTTGTCTGTATCCTATTTCTACATAGTGAAGACCAGAGTGTATAATTCATCAGGATGTAGCACACACGCACTAACGAAAGCCCAAACACAGTGTTTCATACTGACCTAGTGATCTCAACCAGCGGTTCCCGTAATTTGTTTAATCCTCGGGACCCCATTGGGGTGATTGTCTGCGCCATGAAGTTTGGTTTACCGTTTGGAAAAATACTGAAGTCGCGGTGGCGAAGAGGTGCCGCCACATGTCCATGTAGAGGTATAACATCCCCAAGTTCTTCACACAGAAGTATTGTGTTATACTTTTCACTTTCCTATTGTAATCATCAAGTATTTCATCCCTCGGATTTTTCGTGAAGATCCACGTTCTTACTTCAAATGTTTCCGTTAGTTTTTCCTACTGATAAATACTCATCCCCGTGAAGATCCATCTTCTTACTTCAAATACTTATGTTAGTTTTTTTTGTTTGTTTTTTTTCTCATGATGAACTCTGCTCCACGTGTCTTTACAGGCTGCCTTATTCTAGTTGAGTTGAGTTGAGTTGAGTTAAGAACCGACATCACTGCACTCAGGACATTCTCATACGTGCTCCGTCCCCTCGTTCAGCAGCCAGCGAAGCCAGCTAATCGTATCCACCGCTATCTGATTAAAAGTTCTCCTGGTCTTCCCTGCCAGTTTTGAGATTCTTCCAGAACTCCTGCCGATCCCCCGCAATCTCATTCTTTCCACATATGGGTTCTCAATCTGCTCCTCCGACTTCTCCACCTGGTCCCACAAGCGCATGACCACCTACCCCTTGTCCATAGGCAAACTATCACCAAGAGGTGCATTCCCTGCTAGACTATCAGCCTGTTCATTCCCCCGTACACTCGCATGGCCAGAGCAAAATATCCATACAACTCTCTGTAGCATGATGTCTTCAGACGTTCGCATCCCCAGTCCATTTACATTTCTCAATACTTAGTAGTTAACCACGTAAGCCGTCTTGATACCCTAACTAAAAATAGAATCGTAGATTCTAGATCGAGAGAGGGTAGATGAATGGTGGGGACTCAATTTGATTGGGTAACCCTTGGGCTGGTAACGCTCCTTAATACATAATTAGCCCGCCAGTCGAAGCCTTGATTCCATCCCGTAAGAACGTGTTCAAGATGCAGTGGTAAAACTTGCCCAAAAGCATTCTTTAGGATGTGGTCATCTGCACTCAGAGAATGAGGAAGATGGGGGAGGCCTTTCAATTACCAGGACAACTCCAGGGAAGTCCTGAGCTCTAGTCTTCAACTCCAGCTGAAAAATAAGACTCCATAAAGTACCACATGAACAACAGGTTGCAAATGGTCAGCCTGAATCCACTAATTCTGGCCTATACAGTATGGCACTGAAGAAATAGTCTTTGATTAAAAGCCTAAAACAGGGATACTCTCCAATTTTGTAAAAGCCCCAGGCTATATCTTCAAGATAAATTCAAGAAGAAACCTTAAGAGGAGAGATTACCTGGTTTTCAGCATGTCACTACTGGCTAAGAGTGGAAATTAAAGGTGCACTTGGAGCTGACCATATCACAGCTTATTATTAATATTGGCTGAAAGCTAAAGGAGCAGAAGTTAATAAATAGAGCAAATTCTAAAAATGGATTAGTGATAATTAGATGTGGTGATTTAGTTACATCAGAACCTTTTGTGGGAGATAGACTGGCAGAGAAGAATGATGGGACATAATAGTTTTTAGATCTTCATCTACTGAAAAGTAAAACTAATCCCAAACTATCAACTTTGCGAACAGTCTACTCACCCTTCGGAAGGACATGTTTGTCACTTGCTTCGGACTAGTCAAAGTGGGGAATAGCCTGAACTGGAAAAACATTATGGGGAAAGCTGAAACCTGAGACATTCCCAACACCTTCATTGGTGCTAAAAGACGGTACACGGATCAGTATAGCAGTGTCTCCCTATACTTGTGCCCGGCTATAGGTTTATCATGTGTTTTCCTCATTTGACGGTTGCAAAAGTGATAGCATGATTACAGTGTTGTGGTGTAGGATAACCTATGGTGTAGAGATGTGAAGGAGGAGGGTTTGTTTTAGATTAATGTTTCTGTGGGGATATTGAGTGATGTGTTTGGGTTTTCATAGATAATGTCACTATAATTTGCATATAAACTTATATTTGAGATGTAAATTGTTGGCAGAATATGAGGCCTGAGTCTTCACTTGACCTCATCAGACATTAATACAAGATTAGTTGTAAGAGAACAGTTTTGAGATATATGTCCCTGTGGTTGTCTTGTCCAACTGGTGTCAAGCATCTTCATGGTGACTGTTACTCTACTGTTGTGGTTGGTTACAGAGATTGTGAAAGTTCTGTGTGGTTGTTGTCAAGTATCTTCCATGATGTATGACTTGTCTAATCTGTTGGTGTGATCATTCCTTTGTGAATGTTTGTCCAACTGTTGTCAAGATCTTCTCATGTTGATGTCTTGTTCAACCAGTGTAAAATACAGTTGTTGTTGTTTATGTTCACTACAATGGTACAATTGTCAATGTGATCATTTGTCCAAGTGTCTTGTGTCACTTGAAATAATATTAAAGAGATCAAACATGAGGTTGGCGACCAGAGCACAGTCAGCTGGAAGATGAGAGAACTGCTTTCATTGGTTACTGTGGCTAACTGCCAAGATCTCTATATATATATGGCCTAGAAGAGAAATCATCTATAAATAATTCTGTGTAGAACTTAACTTAGGTCTAATTTCTCACAGTGGGGGTACTCGATGAGCCAAAATTCTGAATGGTTTCTCTACAAGGGTTATGCGAGAATAAATATCAATACCTCTAGACAACACTTGCTGTTACTAACCTGTATCTTTTATAGAGAGATATACTTTATAGAACTTCACTCATTGGAACTTCTGTAATTCTCTATAAACCCACAAAAAAACCTCACATGTTGGGGCCTCATATCCGCGATTGAACCCCAGGGAACACCCCTAAAGGAGATCACTGTTGTGGACCCGTATCCGCGACTGGACCCCGGGAATAACCTGCTAAAGGGGATCACATATTGTGGACTAATATAGGCAATTAGAACCCTGGGAACACCCTCAAGGTAATCACATATTGAGTGCTCTATGCACTAATTGAACCCTGGGAATACCTTTTATGGGATTCACATAACGAGGTCTGACGACTCGGGATGTAAACTATGGGTATACCTTGTCTGGGACTCCTGTGGAGGATATCTATGTTTGTATTAGAATCAGGGAGTAACCTCTCGCAAAATTAAACCTATTGCTTAGAGTTTTATGATGTGGGTAATGGATCTCGTCACATAAATGTGGACAAAAGGTCCAGATGTTTAAACCCACAAGTAAATCTCGGGTGGTGGTTGTTTCATCAATGGTGGTAATATTGCATGTATCACTGTTCACAAATGTCACATTGTACAATGTAGTTGAACAAAAATGTTAATTATCTTATGGGTCAACATGTTTGCTATACCCATGATAATGTTGTGGTTCAAGATGGGCTGATGTAATGGACTGTCAATAATGTTGTGTAATTTTGTGCATACTGTGTTCACTATGAGTATCAAAGGTACCTGAGAACCAGAAGACACAAATTATTTTTAAATAACATAGACAGCTAATTTCAGGATAAATTTGATTTTTCTTGAGATAAATTAAGACACTTGATCCAGGGAATAAATAGGGGGCCTACTCCATTTTCTAACTTATTGGCTAGCATGGGAGAAAGGGGAATTAGTGTATTTACATTTTAATATCACTGCATCACATCATATAATGGGTACTTAATTCCTCAGTCCCCATAACATGTTGGCAACACTGAGAGCAGAGAGTGTGAACCCTGATGGAAAACTTGGGCAACCATTAAGACACCTCACTAACCATCTCTCTCAGTATAGTCAGTATTCGTACCGGCTATTGTCCAGTGTCGATTCGACGTTGGGTTTATTCTTCAGTGTGTGACCTTGTCAGTGACCTTGATCACGTTGCGGAGAAGGTAAGCACGATTGAATCTCCAGGAGAAACATCCTTATCAACTCAGTCACTTGCCATTCCTGAGGTAGTGGTATTCTTAAGCGTACTTGATACGTGATGGACGAGATGAAGGGAAGATTCTACCTGATGTCATGGTCAGTCACTCATGACCCGACCACAGTCTGGTGTCTATAAGACATTAGTCTATTGTTCGATGGTGTGATCTCTGGTGTACTAGGATCCACGTCACCAGGAGTGAACTCATTGAATCTCCAGGAAGGCCATCAAAATAACTGGACCCCTAGCCATTCATATGGAAGTGGAGAGCGTACGCAAAGTATGTGTCTAGGAAACGATGGATAACCAACCTGATGTCATTGGCGTATCATACGACTAGGAGCATAACGTGGACAACCTGAAAAATTTCATGAAGAGATAAAACAGGATCCGTCTCCGACTGTCGGCCGTCAATTCATCCTCAGTTGAGAAAGCATTTCTGCCTGCAAAATGGTGGAGATTAAAGGAAGGACAAAGTTGGAAAAACTGATGTCTTTCTCCTTTTTCATTCTCAATTAGGAAGACTTTTCTGCCTGGAAAATGGTAGGAATGTAGCTCGGTTCTAGACAAGAGCAAAGTCTGTGATGGAATGGACTAATAAGGATTACTGTTCTTAAACAGTTAACTCTTATATGGTAGAGATCACTGCAACTCCAGCAGTTGACACTCTATACACAACGAAAGATCAGTTTCTAAACAGCTGACTCCTTTCAAGATAAAGATCCTCTGCAAGTTCAGCAGTCGACTCTTTATATAATAAGAACCATGCATTCCGCAGTGGAATCTTATATTATTACTGAGATGCGAGGTATATTCACAAGACCTGGCCAGTCCTATCCTCAAAGTCAGTAAAATTGCTTCAAAAATAATTCCAGTCAATATTGGGATCTAAGAAGTTATACCCACATAATCACACCCCTTCAAAGGTGGCTGTGATAATGACGGACTTCTCTATGGCTGAGAAGAAACGCCTTATTCGCCAAATAGTAAACGTTTTGCTCATGTGGGAGAGAAAGAACGGATACTCCAGCCACTCAAAAGCATTTAGCTAAAGCATGGCTGAAGACAACTAGTTGGAATTCACCTGGAATTCTAGTTGTAGTAGATGTCACAGTCTGGCTGCATCTACAAATTCAGTTGCTACGTTAGAAAATCTAGCAACTAAGGAGAGAAAATGCTGTCACTTCTCACAACAAATCAAAATAGAGGCCTAACGGAATGAGGAAATCTCAGCCAATAAGTGCACCTCTAAATCTATGGTAAGACTACAGAAATAAGTCAAGGAAATATAATGGGAAATTGCTACTATCTGCAAACACAAGAGGCTTATTGGAAAGGTAGACCCTGTGTCCAACGCTAACCAAATCTGCACTAGTAGATTTTAGTCTTAAGTTCTGCAGCGGCTGCTATACAGTTCACCCGGAAGTGATTGTCTTTGCTCCGGTGATGATCAAAAATTTTAACCCAGTTCCAAATACCAAGATTACTGTTGGAGAAAGTTGTTCAGTCAAAACACTCTCACAGGATTATCATTCTCCAGAGGCGAAGGGAAGAATGAAGTTCTGATAAAGATAAATGAGTGAGAGACATATGGAATTATACCACTCTCATCAGACATATAGAAGTTGGTTTAATTGCAAAGCCATTACTTCTCATAATGAATCTCAATGGTACTCATGCTTTGAAAGTGTGTGACTCTGAGAGATCATTCATCATGGACAGGAAAAATAGCATGGAGATTGACTGTGGAGCATTGTCAGAAATGAGTTGGAGAGCAGTTTACTGATAAGTGTGGTCATAACTCTTCATACTTCCAGTGACTAAATGGAACTTCATGCAAGACTAACTTCATGGTCTTTGCAGATGCCACCAAATTCATGACTGATGAATATTGGAGCAGATTTTTCTTAAAAAAGGAAAAGTCAATTGGTTCCATATGCACAGCTCTTGTTGGAGTAATGGGAGATGAGTAAATGATGACACCACTTAAAGGATCTGGGAACTGTGAACGCCTGACCTATCAGTCATTGTATCAATGACAGTTTTTATGGGGAGGCTATGTAGCATGATGTCTTCAGACGTTCGCATCCCCAGTCCATTTTACCTTTCTCAATACTTAGTAGTTAACCACGTAAGCCGTCGTGATACCCTAACTAAAAATAGAATCGTAGATTCTAGATTCGAGGAGAGGGTAGATGAATGGTGGGGACTCAATTTGATTGGGTAACCCTTGGGCTGGTAACGCTCCTTAATACATAATTAGCCCGCCAGTCGAAGCCTTGATTCCATCCCGTAAGAACGTGTTCAAGATGCAGTGGTAAAACTTGCCCAAAAGCATTCTTTAGGATGTGGTCATCTGCACTTCAGAGAATGAGGAAGATGGGGGAGGCCTTTCAATTACCAGGACAACTCCAGGGAAGTCCTGAGCTCTAGTCTTCAACTCCAGCTGAAAAATAAGACTCCATAAAGTACCACATGAACAACAGGTTGCAAATGGTCAGCCTGAATCCACTAATTCTGGCCTATACAGATGGCACTGAAGAAATAGTCTTGATTAAAAGCCTAAAACAGGGATACTCTCCAATTTTGTAAAAGCCCCAGGCTATATCTTCAAGATAAATTCAAGAAGAAACCTTAAGAGGAGAGATTACCTGGTTTTCAGCATGTCACTACTGGCTAAGAGTGGACATTAAAGGTGCACTTGGAGCAGACCATATCACAGCTTATTATTAATATTGGCTGAAAGCTAAAGGAGCAGAAGTTAATAAATAGAGCAAATTCTCAAAATGGATTAGTGATAATTAGGTGTGGTGATTTAGTTACATCAGAACCTTTTGTGGGAGATAGACTGGCAGAGAAGAATGATGGGACATAATAGTTTTTAGATCTTCATCTACTGAAAAGTAAAACTAATCCCAAACTATCAACTTTGCGAACAGTCTACTCACCCTTCGGAAGGACATGTTTGTCACTTGCTTCGGACTAGTCAAAGTGGGGAATAGCCTGAACTGGAGAAACATTATGGGGAAACTGAAACCTGAGACATTCCCAACATCTTCATTGGTGCTAAAAGACGGTACACGGATCAGTATAGCAGTGTCTCCCTATACTTGTGCCCGGCTATAGGTTTATCATGTGTTTTCCTCATTTGACGGTTGGAAAAGTGATAGCATGATTACAGTGTTGTGGTGTAGGATAACCTATGGTGTAGAGATGTGAAGGAGGAGGGTTTGTTTTAGATTAATGTTTCTGTGGGGATATTGAGTGATTTGTTTGGGTTTTCATAGATAATGTCACTATAATTTGCATATAAACTTATATTTGAGATGTAAATTGTTGGCAGAATATGAGGCCTGAGTCTTCACTTGACCTCATCAGACATTAATAAAAGATTAGTTGTAAGAGAACAGTTTTGAGATATATGTCCCTGTGGTTGTCTTGTCCAACTGGTGTCAAGCATCTTCATGGTGACTGTTACTCTACTGTTGTGGTTGGTTACAGAGATTGTGAAAGTTCTGTGTGGTTGTTGTCAAGTATCTTCCATGATGTATGACTTGTCTAATCTGTTGGTGTGATCATTCCTTTGTGAATGTTTGTCCAACTGTTGTCAAGATCTTCTCATGTTGATGTCTTGTTCAACCAGTGTAAAATACAGTTGTTGTTTATGTTCACTACAATGGTACAATTGTCAATGTGATCATTTGTCCAAGTGTCTTGTGTCACTTGAAATAATATTAAAGAGATCAAACATGAGGTTGGCGACCAGAGCACAGTCAGCTGGAAGATGAGAGAACTGCTTTCATTGGTTACTGTGGCTAACTGCCAAGATCTCTATATATATATATATGGCCTAGAAGAGAAATCATCTATAAATAATTCTGTGTAGAACTTAACTTAGGTCTAATTTCTCACAGTGGGGGTACTCGATGAGCCAAAATTCTGAATGGTTTCTCTACAAGGGTTATGCGAGAATAAATATCAATACCTCTAGACAACACTTGCTGTTACTAACCTGTATCTTTTATAGAGAGATATACTTTATAGAACTTCACTCATTGGAACTTCTGTAATTCTCTATAAACCCACAAAAAACCTCACACTCTCACAATCTGTGACCTCTGAAGCGACGAGAGCCATTCCACACGAAACATTCCTTTCTCCACCTTGCTAAGCATACTCTTTGAATCCGTAATGAATACAATGTGTGTTGCAGTGGTCTCCTCTAGCCACCGGAATGCCGCTGTTACTGCCTCCACCTCCATTCTCATACTGGAGGTCGTAGTCTCATATGCCAGACTCTCCTTTTTCAAGACTCGCCCATTAGCCTTTGCAATAAAGCCCCAGCCACTACGTCTGTTTCTCACCACTGACCCATCTGTGTAGACGACTATGTCACCTTGATGTGTGTTGCTCTGGATCAGCTGTTGCACTTCAAACTCAGTGCGGCCCGCTGCCCATTCTCTACACTCACGACCCAGTGTTATTATGACACTGCCTTATTCTAGTTAAATTGAGAAATGACTGAGCCCTGCCTAGTTGTGAAAGATGTTAAGACAAGGGAACCCCCCCCCCCCCCCCCCCCCCCCCCACACCGGTTATACTAGCTATTTCAGAATTATCGCCCTTTTTTTAGCTCTTCACTTTTTTTTGTGTAGTTTTGCGAACTTTTACCCGCGTCATCAAACGATCACTTCCTGGATGGACATGTACTGCTAAAAAGAACCAAAAAATGGAAATCGGTGTGGTACGATGAAAGGGGAACTTATTCTCATATATTTAGCATTGCGTCTGCTAGCTAAGCGCGAATTTATTACACCGAGAAAACGATTTGTCAGGATTATATTTTGTTCTGTTCACGATTAGTAAGGTAATTTGTCACATAACTCCTTGTAGCATAAAGAAATATTAAATTTTTTTTGTATTTTTGAGTTCCCCGTTAAATTTTACATAAATGTGCCGAGTTGCAACATCCCCCTATTCGTCCTTCGATAGGAAATGTTTTTTTTTTAGCAAACAACAAAGCAGCATAGCCAGATCAGCCATCTTAGAACCCACGACTCCATACCTTCAACCCCACTGGATGAAATGAATGGTTATCATCATTCTTGATGGACAAACAACATTGTATTGAGAATGAATAGACTCCTCTGAATAGCGCATGCACTTTGCAAAATTCTATCTACGGTGATACCCACGCTATAGTAATTAGTATAGTAATACTACTATTAATATGCTATTATATTATTATATTAATATATTAATATTATTATTAACTATTATAGGTGGTCCTTTGTTTATTTTATAATTTGAACCGTCAGTTTAATAACTAAAATTAAAATTAGTAAAATTAAACAGAAGAGATTAGAATTAGAAGTTTCATTCATAGTTAGTGACTCAGACTAGTGTTCTGTACCCTTTGTGTTAATTCAATTGTATTGTAACGTCTTCTCTTTTAATTTATTTTGGCATCTTTCATTTTCCGTTTTATTTACATTATGATAGTTTGTTGGAGACATTATTAATATTATCTAATCCCACAATAGATGATCGTATCAGAATAAATTTTACTTTTACCTTTGACAATCACGGCCACATTTCCTGAACATTTAGAAGAATAACAAGATGATGTTACACGTTGCACATATATATTAAATCAATTCCAGTAACATACATATTCATGAATGTAATACATTATACACTTTTTGTCTTTAGAATCGACTACTGAAGATGGCAAAGAGGACCGCTATGCATCTCACAGAACACTTGTCAGTGTTTCAAGCTGGATACCCTATCCTGAAAGGCTTCATCGCTAAGCTATTGATAGTAGATGGTCGTGCTGTACCTGATGTGATGAGAGAAGTCAGGAGTCTCGTTCATGCCAACGAACCAGGCAAGCTATTACAGGAAAGTACTCTTACTAGTTATATACGTATATTTAACAAATTAATTCTGAAACATAAAAAGCATTTAACCAAACAATGGCCATCACTTGTCACACTCTTTCTTGAACCATTTCCTCTGACATTCAAGACTCTGTCTGTCACACCTACTGTGCCACAGCCTGGACATACATCACCAACACAGCAACCAGAATCAACCTGCACACCACCATTAAATACACTGCTACAATCAGGCATATCACAATCAGCACATTCTTCTTCATCACCTTCTGTTTCAGCGTCCTGTGGACAGTCACCAAAGAGACTAAAGAGAGACTGTGACAACTGTGTCCACAAGCGACGCACTATTATAATCATGACAAAGAAGATAAAATGTTTGCGTGAGCAGGTGAAAGAGCTTCTCAAAGCTTCATCCAAGAGGAAGACATCACAGTTGTCTGTGAAACGACTAAATGAGAAAGTTAAAAGGAAGATGCAGTCAGCAATGCATTGGAGATTAAAATATAAGGATGTAAAGGAAAAGCATGATGATAATTTGAAAAGATTGCTGGATCTCCATTATCTAAAGAATAGAGTAAGTGTTCTAGAAACAGCTTTAGATAGCAGCATGAAAGAAAATAAGAATGTATTGGCAATCAATTACCAGTTGTCTAGAATGGTTGTGGATGCCAGACTAAAGGTTGACCTACACAAGGCGAGACTTGATGACGTTAAAAAGGATAAACAAAGAATGAAAGAACTGCATGAAAGAGAACGAAAGAAAGTCGAAAAATGTGCAGCAGAAACATCAGCACATTATGAGAATGAAATTGCCGTGCTGGAAGAGAAAATAGAAGAAAGCAAGGTCATCAAGACGAAGAGAAATGGCCAATATGATGTTCTGTTCCGCCGTTGTATATATGAATTTTTATTACATAATGTGAGTGTGGCAAGTGTGTCTCATTTGTTAGGATGCATAGGCCATACTTTTTTTAATAGGACATTTTCACATCTGCCCTGCGCTAGTACAGTGGCACAGATGGTCATAGAAATAGGCATACTTTCGGAGGTCCAGGTGGGTCATGCCCTGCATAACTGTAAAAGTGCTAATTTAGCCTGGGACTCCACTACCAAGGCTGGAACCCACATAAATGAGGTCCATGTGCATTTGATCACATCAGAAGGTACAGACAAAGATCTAACATTGAATGTCAGTTCTCTTTCAGGTGGTGCGACAGACCAGCTGCTCAACCATATCACCCAAGCAATTTCCGATGTCTGTCAGACATATAGTGAGGCATATGCCCTGGATTTCGCAGAGGTGAAAGAAACAGTTTGCAAAAACTTTCGATCCACCATGAGTGACAGGGCAAGTGTCAACCACTGTGTCCACAGAGAACTATCGAAATTGATGGGTGATATCGTTGAGTTGAAGTGTAGTGTACATCCCTTGGATGGACTGGCCACTGCGGCAAGAACTACTCTCCATAAGCTGGATTTGGCTAAGCAAGGACGCATTTCAGATCTGAAACCAGCCTTAGGATGCCGTGCTGCCCAGCTGATTCATCAAGTTTCTAAACTGAGGTAATTGGTACAGTGCTTCTCTATGAACATTAATGTTAATGTTTTATTGCATTCCAATTGCTTACCCACCTATAACAGTTTTTATCTGTAGTCTGTTAAAACAAATAGGAGTTATGGATATTAACATGTGTTACCACTTGCTTTGGGAAATAGAAATTATAACAGGTGTCATACTTTATATGATATTTTTAAGAAATTAGTTTTAAAATTTTTAAAAATTAAGTTACAATTACTGAAAAGTTAGTATCATATCCTTTACAAGGTGGTGCACTACATTCTGGAAATTTTTGCTGTCGTTGATGTCTTGTCAAGTTATGTTCAGTAGTTTGCCATTGCTTTCTGAATGACTGGCACCCATACCATTTTGTAAAAAAACACCAACGCAACATGATCTGACGGCAAATCGCATGCAGCTGTGTTTCAAACACGGGTAATCAGGATCACAAACTGCACCCTAGACCATGAAGCCAGCTGATAGGATATCAGCTGAACGACATCACGAGAAGACAACCTGATTGACTGACCTTACAACTTCATGTGTGTTATAAATAAATGCAAGATTGTGGATCTACATCACACATGCTTGAATGTCTTCAATGTTTTTTCTTTGCAGATTCAAAGACGGTTCTGGGGATCCCTCGTATTTATGACCTACCTAAAGAAACATGGCATAAAAACCTAACATTATTCTCAGGTATGTAGGCAACCGCCTACATGTCATGTTCCATATGGCAGCCGTCATCTACTGTCATCGCGACATCCTCATCAATTTTATGGTAACAAGAAAGTCTAGAGACCTCTGCAGTAAGATTCTCAGTGGCTTGACAGAGCCTAGCATACAACTTCAACTCCAAATAATGGGACTATTTTCAAAGTACCTTACCGGGCCATGGATGAGCTTCTTCTATGATGGAGGAAAACGTGGATATCGGCTTGGGGTATGTATTATGCATTGTTAAGAAATAATTTATGCAACGTATTAACATGATTAGTATAAATAATACGTCAAGTTAGGCCTCGCCGCCCCGGACGCAATGATATATGGCACAATGTTGTCCGTTTACAAATAACAAGGGCGGCCATTTTAAATTATTAATTAGGTCACGGCAAATCATATCGAAAAAAAGAAAAATACTTCAAGGTAGGCCTCGCAGCCCCGGACGCAATGATATATGGCACAATGTTGTCCGTTTAAAAATAAACAAGCCACGTTAATAGAAGGCAAATAATAAACAGTTTGCGGCCATTTTAAATTGTTAATTAGGTCAGGGCACATCCTATAAAAAAATAAATAATACGTCAAGTTAGGCCTCGCCGCCCGGACGCAATGATATATGGCACAATGTTGTCCGTTTAAAAATAAACAAGCCACGTTAATAGAAGGCAAATAATAAACAGTTTGCGGCCATTTTAAATAGTTAATTAGGTCAGGGCACATCCTATAAAAAAAAATAATAATACGTCAAGTTAGGCCTCGCTGCCCCGGACACAATGATATATGGCACAATGTGTCCGTTTAAAAATAAACAAGCCACGTTAATAGAAGGCAAATAATAAACAGTTTGCGGCCATTTTAAATAGCTAATTAGGTCAGGGCACATCCTATAAAAAAAAAATAATACGTCAAGTTAGGCCTCGCCGCCCCGGACGCAATGATATATGGCACAATGTTGTCCGTTTAAAAATAAACAAGCCACGTTAATAGAAGGCAAATAATAAACAGTTTGCGGCCATTTTAAATAGTTAATTAGGTCAGGGCACATCCTATAAAAAAAAAAATAATAATACGTCAAGTTAGGCCTCGCTGCCCCGGACACAATGATATATGGCACAATGTTGTCCGTTTAAAAATAAACAAGCCACGTTAATAGAAGGCAAATAATAAACAGTTTGCGGCCATTTTAAATAGTTAATTAGGTCAGGGCACATCCTATAAAAAAAAAAAAATAATACGTCAAGTTAGGCCTCGCCGCCCCGGACGCAATGATATATGGCACAATGTTGTCCGTTTAAAAATAAACAAGCCACGTTAATAGAAGGCAAATAATAAACAGTTTGCGGCCATTTTAAATAGTTAATTAGGTCAGGGCACATCCTATAAAAAAAAAAAAATAATACGTCAAGTTAGGCCTCGCCGCCCCGGACGCAATGATATATGGCACAATGTTGTCCGTTTAAAAATAAACAAGCCACGTTAATAGAAGGCAAATAATAAACAGTTTGCGGCCATTTTAAATAGTTAATTAGGTCAGGGCACATCCTATAAAAAAAAATAAATAATACGTCAAGTTAGGCCTCGCCGCCCCGGACGCAATGATATATGGCACAATGTTGTCCGTTTAAAATTAAACAAGCCACGTTAATAGAAGGCAGAATTTCTCAAGTTTCCAATCTTAGGGACGCGATAAATCCTGACTTATCAGTTAATTCTTCATTGCACTTCCTGGTATTAAATTACGTCACCATATAATTCATAACTCCGCTTAGAATCAACGTACAGTCTTCGTTGAGATACCGTTGGATTCGTCTCGTCAAGCTCTATCTATCTGGTATGATTTCATAAGTAAAAACCCAATTTTTAAATATTGACCAAAATAGCTAGTTATACTACTTCCCGATCCCGAGTTAGTAAACAAGGAAGCAACAAGGAATAGTATGCATGTGCTGCGCACGGTACATATCCATGGACAGTGAAAATCTTAACAAGTAGCCCGTAATCTTCACTGCCATGGCAAAACATATAACATCAGAAAAGCTATCGGCTAGACATTATTTACAATATAGTCATAACTAGTTGGAGATGTAAGACAAGAGTCAACTAATTTCACAATCAATATCACAATGTTATCCAAACCAAATAAAATTAACACTATGTATGGAATAAAGCACCAGATGAGGGAAGGGGGAGGGAGGGAGGTGAAGGCTGAGTGGTCTCGAGGTATGGTGTCCGCCTCGAGTGCTGGAGGTCCCGGGTTCAAGCCCGAATGAGGACCGGGATTTGTTCACACGGACTTCGAGTAACAAAATTTCCCCTGGTCTCTGGGTAATGATATTGGACGCCCGCGAGTATTGTTGCGCACGTAAAACAACCACCCCCCCCCCCCCTCCCTTTTTTTCTCATATCCTTTACAGGACATCGCTTTCAATATCAGCATCTTTCAGCTGATTATTGATTTCTTGAGAAGATTACGCTCAGTAGTTTGCCATTACTTTATGAGCGACCGGCTCACATAACCCGTAAGTTACCGACGCGGAGAGAACCGCTACCGATTCTCGCGCACGTCACGAAAACAACCCCTGGCAGTTGGAAATCGAATTAGAGTAGCCTAACGGCGCTGCCCGGGCAAAATTTCGAGTTAAAAATCTACCCAAAGTATATCAGGATCCTCGCCGGTGCTACGGAGTTCGTGCACTGAACTGAGATTCTCCGGACTCAGGCTTGAGTTAGGAGTAGAACGGGGCGCTTATGGGTTACAGCGTGTGCCATGATGTTGATCCGTCGACTAAACTAAACTAAACTAAACTAAGCAACAGATGATCAAAACAGTCAGGTATGACTACATGGCAGTGGGACAGGAGTCCAAGCACCGTTGGATGAATAACAACAACACTTAGCAATAATATGTTTATGCCACCAAGTTCGATATATGGTGAAGTTAAATAATACCATACCAGTCTACGGATTTACAATCTAATTTCACAGGAAAAACCATTAACAAACAGCTAAAAAACACTTGTAATTCTCGACATTCATCACGTGACACAACACACGTTCACAAATCATAAACTGCCATGGCAGTAGCTCCACTGGTTGAGTCTCTACAGTTGTATATTTAACAAAATTTATAGATTGTTGTAATCAAGAATTTCTATGTCTTTTTCGGTAAGTCGTGTGTGGACCTGTGCTTGCATATACGTGATACTCTCCAAGTAATGTTTCCATTAACAAACTGACCTGCTTCTTTGTGATAACTGAATGTTTCTGGCTAATTACTATGCCTCGTGTTTAACAGTTATAAGCAATTATTGTTTAGCTGTACAAGCAAACATATTCAGTCTTCGATTAGTAGTAATGGCCATAAGGAGGATGAAATATCGATTTGCGATCATTTGAAACTAAAAGAATACACATTCCTCTGCGAACAACTAAAGCATTGCAACCATTCTGGACTAGATTAGACAGATCCACAACAGCCAGAGTACTGACAGCAAGTATATTTCCTGTGGCAACAAACGTGTGTGAAGCTGGGACATTTAACTAATGAGCTGAAAAGAACATACGCGCTTGTGAACAAGAGCGCTAAACATCCCCTGGAAGGAAGAGAGAACAAACAGATCTATCAACAAGAACTCAACACTGAAGATGGTTGATTAGGAATACAAATAACAAACAGAGGAAAATGAAATATTCTGGTAGGTGAAAAGACACACTTGCGTTCAGCAACATCCTAGATGACTCCGGACATAGAGAAGCCCAGGACACAATTTTCACAAATGTCACCATACTTATACGGAGTCGATTTTTAAACAGCTTACTGTCCGTGAAAACAAGCCCAGGAGCTTCTCGTGTGGTTCCTATTACTAGTGTCCCTCGCCATCAGGCGAAACCACTCAGACTTCTGAAGTACTTGTAATTTACGTCCCCAAGTCACGGGCGAGAAGTGTAATCCAACTGACCGGTGAAAGGGTTGAACCCGCTACCTCGGTATCAGCACACCGGTAGTTTAAGAGCGAGGGCCCTTATCCATTCGGCCATGCTGACCTGACTACTGACATGAGTGTAGATTTATGTTTGTGCTTTACTGGATACACTACTGTATTTGATAAGGTGAAACATGCAGAAATAATTACCATGTTCAAAATAAATTAAACACTGACGGTAATTATCTGGGAATCATGTAAAACCAAACAACACACTTGCAACAAACAGCAGACATAGGATCTGACAACCTAGTGGCAACTTGTCAACACACTGAACAAGGTGTCAGACAGTCATGTATGATCACACGGTCTGTTCACTTTGTACAGCGACATAGTCATGACATAATTCAAGATATGTCAGGGCTAGCAGTTGTTGGATATAATCATATATATATTTTCCAACAAATACTCACATACAAAACCCAGCTATTAAGTTTTGCTTGGCTGGCTGGCTGGCTGGTTGGTTGGTTGGTTGGTTGGTTGGTTCGTTCGTTCGTTCGTTCGATTGGTGGCTGACCGAGTGAGTGGGTGGCTGGCTGACTGATTTGGGTGGCGTGTTGGTTAGCTGATTTGGTGTATCCTCGTCAAGACGTTAACTTCGATGCACCGGGGTTCACGGTCATAAGCACTCAAAAGGGCTTGCATCTATCGGGGTGAAGTAGGTGTACAGACTGTTCTTACGACCCGGCACCAGAATACCATCCCCACGGAAACCGTGTAGTAGATCTGTCATTCCCCTCTCCAAGCTCACAAACCACCGACATGTGCAAGACAGGTACAGGTAGTTCCCACCAGCTGAGGAGAATTGTAGGGTGTACCATATCGTGATTCATCATAGCATACACGGACTGGTTGGCATGGATTCGGCCTAAGTTATTGTTTCCACCACGTATTTATTGCTATGGTATTCGGCCTATGTTGATGTTTCCACCACGTATTTATTGCCACGGTATTCGATCTAAGCTGATGTTTCCACAACGTATTTATTGTCATGGGATTCAGTCTACGTTGAGTTTCCATCACGTATTTATTGCCACTGGATTAAGCCTAAGTTGATGTTTCAACCACGTATTTATTGCCATGAGATTCGGCCTAAGTTGATGTTTCCACCACGTATTTATTGCTATAGGATTCGGCCTACATTGATGTTTCCACCACGTATTTACTTACTGGTAATCAAGAATGGGACTCATTTTAAAGAGCTATTAATTCCAAACACAACAAATGCAGTGCCGTTTTCATTCAATTGTTCCTATGTAGAATAGAAGTATGCCGGCTTCGTGGCTTAGAGGTTATGACTTTTCTCCGTAATCTCGTATACTCTCGTCGGTAACGTGATGACGGTGAGAATCAGCAGTGGTTCGAATCGCATCGGTAACTTACGGGGTATGTGAGCCGGCCGCTCAGAAAGCAATGGCAAACTACTGAGCGTAATCTTGCCAAGAAATCAACATACAGCTGAAAGATGCTGGTGTTGACAGCGATGTCCTGTAAAGGATACGCAAAAAAAAAAAAAAAAAGAACAGAAGTAACCTTAGGAAATCTTAGGACAGGAAGCGAGAGACGAAATTTTACAAATCCCCCAAGAACAAAGCTACAGACATTAATAATATCCCAGTAGAAGCCATGAAAGCAATGCAGGAGGAAACAATAAAACTGTTAACAAAAATATTTAACCAGGCATAGCAAGAGACATGGGATTGGCAGAGATCTGTGATTGTACCTTTATGGAAGAAATAGGGCAGCAAACAAAATGTAATGCATACAGAGGCATATCTCTACTTAGTCATGTAGGAAAAAGTTATGCAAACATGTTAGAACAAAGAACAAGATAAAACCATATCTAAGTGGTGTGCAGTTTGGCTTGAGAACAAGAAGAGGATGCGCCGATGCCATTTGTGCTTTGAGGCAGATGAGTAAAAAACCTATAGTATATAACAACGAAATAAGCGGGGTTCAAGTAGATCAAGAAAATGCCTTTGACCGAGTAAACATGAATAAGCTGTGGAAAATGCCCCTAAAAATAAGGTGTGACTGTGCAGTTGTTGGATAACATCAATGAATGAGCGGTACAACCGCAGGTGTGACAAAGTGGTTCCAAGAAGAACCAGGCTTTAGACCAGGGCTGGCCAACACGAGGCCCGCGGGCCGCGTGCGGCCCGCCGGTATTCATGTTGCGGCCCGTAGAGTGGGAAACGACGATGTGGTCAAAGCTGTAGCAAGCTTGCTTGTTTACTTTAATTTAACAAAAAAAATTAGGTGCGTGGCCCGACAGGAAATATTATTTCTGAAATTTGGCCCGCCTGCTGAAAAGGTTGGCCACCCCTGCTTTAGACAAAGATGTGTTTTATCACCACTTCTGTTCATCACTTATATGGGTTTGATGATTCTGTTTTAAAAGCAAATCCACAACCAAAGAGTTTAAATGAGCTGCTGTTTACAGACGACCAGTTTACTGTATACGAACAATGTGGGCCTCCAATAGCTCATACACTACCTTGACAATGCTGTCATGATATGAAGATTAACATGGAAAAGACAGAATGTATGACAATGTGGCGGGCACCGGTGCAATATAAATAGAGTTAATTGAGATACAATTCAAACAAGTTAGAGGGTACAAGTATCTTGGCAATGTGTCCAAAGACGGTTCTGCTAAGTTTTGTTACTGCGCCCGAAGGCTGGATAGAGAAATAGAAACAAGAATACAGAAAGCCAATAACATCAACTATCAAATAACACTTCCCCAAGCGTATCCGAATATCAAATATCAACAAGCGTATAAAAAGAAGCTGATAGATGCTTTATTCGTCGCAGCGTTGTGTTATCAATGCCAGACATTGAGTCCTACAAACACACGGGCGTGAAATGGCATCATGTGAGGTGAGATGCATAAGAAACGCAACTGGAAAAATAGGAAAAGATAGAAAGACAAATAAGTAGCTAAGGGGCAAGTATGGGGATAACACCTTTTACTGACTTCATAAGAACAGTAAATAATTAAATGATCGAGTGAGATGGCAGAACATGACCGTCCACGCTTACCGGATGGCAACATGATGGATGGATGGATGGATGGATGGATGGATGGATGGATGGATGGATGGATGGATGGATATTTAGCTAGAGCAGAACAAGATGAAACAGCGGCTAGAGCGTTCTACATGAGAACATCGGGATGTAAGGCGAAAGGAAGAGCCAGGAAGAAATAACTATATGGAGTAAATGAGTCACTTAATAAATAAAATACTGCGTTAGCACAAGCTACAAGAAATGTGGTAAACATACATTTACACCCACCTCCTCTCTGCTACGCTTCACGGCAAGTAGGACAAAAGAAGTATGACAAAAGAAGAAGATTGTATTGTCAAAACCTCCAACCCAATGCTCACAGGTGGAGTTCGTGAGGCAGGCGATATATATCCTTCACTATATCCTTCACTTGTTTCTATACCACGCCGAGACACTAGGTGTAAATCCTAATGTTGTACCTGCCAATGCCACAGCATTAAATTTATACAGATTTTAGCTCTTCTGGGATGGCGAATTCCACGCCCCCTTTTCTAGCAATGTGGAACAACGCGTCAATGCCCGCTAGGGAATAGAAACCAGAGTAGATATATAGATGGAACTACGTGGAACACATAGCCTGTCTATCTATCTTTTCTATTTGTCGATTTATCGTTCACATTCCAAGATTCACTGCCATACGGCAGAACATATTCCATAGAACATTTCAATACTCCCTTTCTGGAATTCAATAGAAGTAATTTATTACATTATGGGGTTTTTTTTATCTTCTGACATGCAGCTTGTGCTTGAACTATTTTGCTCGTAATCTCTACCAGGCATCTTCAATCTAATATCATTACTCCCGAGTATTTGGATTTATTAGCATGATTAAGCATTTTCCCCTCAACCATATCACCACTTTTTTGTGTTATCGTTTTTTATAACCATTGTTTCTGTTTTCTTGTATTATTGTTTCTGTTTCTTGATATTAACGGACAGTCTTGTTTGCTTCAATTGTGTTTAGAAAACGTCAAATATTCAAGAGTCATGTTCAACATCTGTCCCGAAACTTGTCCAAAATCACTTCAAGCATTGCGACTGCTGCAAGTTTACCCGCACAGTTGCGGAGTCCATTTGCAGACAACTATATTCGTGTCTTCGAACATTAAATATAATCTAGAACTCATCTCCGTAAGACGGGCATGAGTGCCCAATTATTGACCCTTTGAAAATAAAGTTCGTTCGTTCGTTCGTTCTGCTAAATTTGGTTACTGCGCCCGAAGACTGGTGTCACGTTGTTTGAAGATGTCTTTTTCTTAAAGTCCATAACGTGTGACGTTGGTGATCATGTCTGTCTATGGTGCTGCCAATCATATCTTATACCTATATTCCTCCAAGCCATGACGGCAAACTATCTAGCTTTTTCTCTCTCGATTTCCTCCTGTCTCTCTTCTCGCCAACTTTCGCGTAGTCACGAAAAACCCTACTCTCCCCCATCTTGACGTGCCCAAAGAATTCGGGTTGTCGTCATCTGATGCGAACATGTCACTTCACCGTAAATTCGGTTTTATAACTAAAAAATGTATGTTTGAGAAATCACTGTAATAGTGTCAACTTGTTTTCCACGTGCATGCAAAAGGATTACATACCACATGAAATCTGGTCATAAAGCCAAGAACCTTTTTCCACGCATAGGGGCCGACTGGATATATGGTGCGGGTTTAATATTATTACAGACCAGTTAACACTCGATGGAATATGCGGCCAATATAACGCTAGCCGCCTTTACCTGCACCCAGAACTACATACCAGTGTGAGAAACCATGACTTCTGATAAACTAGGTTCTCGAAAGGCAGCGGTCAAGAATTATGTTGCTACATGACAGATGGTCCATGGCTCACATCCATATGTTGCTACATGACAGATGGTCCATGACTCACATCCATATGTTGCTACATGAAAGATGGTCCATGACTCACATCCATATGTTGCTACATGAAAGATGGTCCATGACTCACATCCATATGTTGCTACATGACAGATGACCCATGACTCACATCCATATGTTGTTACATGAAAGATGGTCCATTACTCACATCCATATGTTGCTACATGAAAGATGGTCCATGACTCACATCCATATGTTGCTACATGAAAGATGGTCCATGACTCACATCCATATGTTGGCACAAGAAAGATGGTCCATGACTCCCATCCATATGTTGGCACAAGAAAGATGGTCCATGACTCACATCCATATGTTGGACACAAGAAAGATGGTCCATGACTCACATCCATATGTTGGCACAAGAAAGATGGTCCATGACTCACATCCATATGTTGGCACAAGAAAGATGGTCCATGACTCACATCCATATGTTGGCACAAGAAAGATGGTCCATGACTCACATCCATATGTTGGCACAAGAAAGATGGTCCATGACTCACATCCATATGTTGGCACAAGAAAGATGGTCCATGACTCACATCCATATGTTGGCACAAGAAAGATGGTCCATGACTCACATCCATATGTTGGCACAAGAAAGATGGTCCATGACTCCCATCCATATGTTGGCACAAGAAAGATGGTCCATGACTCACATCCATATGTTGGCACAAGAAAGATGGTCCATGACTCACATCCATATGTTGGCACAAGAAAGATGGTCCATGACTCACATCCATATGTTGGCACAAGAAAGATGGTCCATGACTCACATCCATATGTTGGCACAAGAAAGATGGTCCATGACTCACATCCATATGTTAGCACAAGAAAGATGGTCCATGACTCACATCCATATGTTGACACAAGAAAGATAGATGTGTATAAGAGCCATGACTCACATCCATATGTTGGCACAAGAAAGATGGTCCATGACTCACATCCATATGTTGGCACAAGAAAGATGGTCCATGACTCACATCCATATGTTGGCACAAGAAAGATGGTCCATGACTCACATCCATATGTTGGCACAAGAAAGATGGTCCATGACTCACATCCATATGTTGGCACAAGAAAGATGGTCCATGACTCACATCCATATGTTGGCACAAGAAAGATGGTCCATGACTCACATCCATATGTTGGCACAGAAAGATGGTCCATGACTCACATCCATATGTTGGCACAAGAAAGATGGTCCATGACTCCCATCCATATGTTGGCACAAGAAAGATGGTCCATGACTCACATCCATATGTTGACACAAGAAAGATAGATGTGTATAAGGTACAGGACTCACATCCATATGTTGGCACAAGAAAGATGGTCCATGACTCACATCCATATGTTGGCACAAGAAAGATGGTCCCATGACTCACATCCATATGTTGAGCACAAGAAAGATGGTCCATGACTCACATCCATATGTTGGCACAAGAAAAGATGGTCCATGACTCACATCCATATGTTGGCACAAGAAAGATGGTCCATGACTCACATCCATATGTTGGCACAAGAAACATAGTCCATGACTCACATCCATATGTTGGCACAAGAAAGATGGTCCATGACTCACATCCATATGTTGACACAAGAAAGATGGTCCATGACTCACATCCATATGTTGGCACAAGAAAGATGGCCCATGACTCACATCCATATGTTGCACAAGAAAGATGGTCCATGGCTCACATCCATATGTTGGCACAAGAAAGATGGTCCATGACTCACCTGCACATGTTGCCACAGGAAAGATGGTCCATGACTACATCAATATGTTGCTATATGAAAGATGGTCCATGACTCACATCAATATGTTGCTACATGAAAGATGGTCCATGACTCACATCCATATGTTGCTACATGAAAGATGGTCCATGACTCACATCCATATGTTGCTACATGAAAGATGGCCCATGACTCACATCCATATGTTGCTACATGAAAGATGGTCCATGACTCACATCCATATGTTGCTACATGACAGATGGTCCATGACTCACCTGCACATGTTGCCACAGGAAAGATGGTCCATGACTCACATCAATATGCTGCTACATGAAAGATGGCCCATATCATTTGTATACAGCGAGGGGATTTAACTTAAGAAACGTTATTTCAAGGGACATAACTTTTAATAGCATTGCTATATATTTTATATATAAATTGTTGCATTGTTTTCAAAGGTTTATAAACTCTTTGTCTACAGTTATTTACAGACATATGCGTTATAATAAATAATGATATAATCTTTAAGGCATTTTCAAAGTTTTCATAAAAATAATGCATCTATTTAAATAGTGAAAATTTTCTAACTCATCTTTTTATGTTGAAAGAAGTTATCTACAGTCATGTAGGTGATTAAAAACAGTTTTCATTAAAAATAATGGATGGTATGCGGAAGGACATTCTTAAGTTAATTTTTTGTGTTATATGAATTTAATGAGACGCTCCCCGCCAGGAGCTGGGCGAAGCCGCGTCGGGTCAGATAGACAGACAGACATATAGTCGGGAACGGGAGCTCATATGACTACTTATATGAATTAAATGAGATGCTCCCCACCAGAGGCTGGGCGAAGCCGGGCCGGGTCAGACAGACAGACAGACAGACAGACAGACAGACAGACAGACAGACAGACAGACAGACAGACAGACAGACGGGAATGGAAGCTTATATGACTACTTATACGGATTAAATGAGATGCTCCCCACCAGAGGCTGGGCGAAGCCGGGCCGGGTCAGACAGACAGACAGACAGACAGACAGACAGACAGACAGACAGACAGACAGACAGACAGACAGACAGACAGACAGACAGTCGGGAACGGGAGCTTATATGACTAATATATGAATTAACTGAGATGCTCCCCACCAGGGACTGGTTGAAGCCGGGCCGGGTCAGACAGACAGACAGACAGACAGACAGACAGACAGACAGACAGACAGACAGACAGACAGACAGACAGACAGACAGACAGACAGACAGACAGACAGTCGGGAACGGGAACGGGAGCTTATATGACTACTATATGAATTAAATGAGATGCTCCCCACCAGCAGCTGGGCGAAGCCGGGCCGGCTCAGACAGACAAGCAGACAGACAGACAGACAAGCAGACAGACAGACAGACAGACAGACAGACAGATCCCCGCGAGGCGCTGGGCGAAGCCGGGCAGAGTCAGCTTATATATATATATATATATATATATATATATATATATATATATATATATATATATATATATATATATATATATATAATATATATATCTTCACCCCAGGGAAGCTGTTGACAGACTGCTTCTTCACATTTGTGATTGAACCATCTGTTCTTTCTATGCGTGGTTAACACACCGAGACATTCTTCTGCGGTAGTTTGAATTCTATTCTTGATGTTCAACCAAGTTTGGTCAACGCTTTCCTCCAACGGGTTTTGTAGAATTTCAAGTGTACATTTTATTTCATCTGCAAATTTCTTGACTGTACTTTCTTGTAGTTTTTCTCTGTTATATGTTGGGTGTAACCTTTGTAGTTTAGCATAGAATGCTCTCTTAAGTTTTATTTTAAATTTTGCTCCAACGAGGAAGTGGTCGATGTGGCACTCAGCTCCTCTATAACTTCTAACTTGTTGTATGTTTGATGCATTTTTGTTGTTAATTAAAATGTGATCTTTTTGATTATAGGTTCTCTTGTCACATGATTTCCAAGTGTTTGTTTATGTATATCTTTTCTTTGCAGTCTGGTACTGCTGATCTGCAGTCCTTTGGCTTCTGCTAGGTTGATGACTCTCCATCCATTGTCATTTGCAGTTGTATGTAGGCTTTCCATACCGGCAACTTTTTTATAAGTTTGCTCTCTACCTACTCCCAGCACAATCGGGATGTCCTGTTTGTGGGTTTCTTCTATGACATCTTCCAGATCATTATAAAAGTCTTCTTTAATATCATCTTCTTTCTCTTCAGTAGGTGCATGTACATTAATCATCGTTATATTTTTCCATTTACCTTTCATTCATAATTTACTAATCCTGTCATTAACAGCTTCAAAGTTTAGAACGTTCCCCCATTACTCTTTTTTTTTAATGACAAATCCTGTTCCTAATTCATGTGGCAGCGTTTGGGTGTTTCCTCCATATATTACAATCATCCCATTTTGCTCTAAAGTACCCTCTCCTGGCCACCTTATTTCTTGAATTGCTGTTATATCCATGTGATATTCAACCAGCTCCCGGGTTAGTTCTTCGCCGCTCCAGCTCCGTACATTCCATGTTCCAAATCTCAAAAGTCCTTTTACGTTCTAAGGTCGTTGTCCAAATAGAAGAAAAGTTAGAAGAAAATTTGAGAAGCCACGATGTACACATTCGTAGACAATGGAGCGAACAACAATACTCGGTAATCGGTTTCTGTTTTAATGCGATCTTGAAATAATCGGGGAATTTAACGTCACGAGTACTCTATATATCCTTACATGGAGGACAACAACAAGAAAACGAAAATCGCCGCAAAAACATCTCTGGTAAAGTTCGGCAACACTAAGACGTAGTGCCTAGTACATACCATACGTTTCCTATTTTGTAAAACCTATACAGTCCATACTTGAAACGAAGCATTTCAGCAGCAGCCAGATTATGACGCAGTAAAATCTCACAGCCATCTAGTCTCTTTAATAATAAAAAAAAAAGTCGCTTAAAAGTCGACAGGGTCGACTGCATTGCACCGGGTTTTATCCCATATGGCTCGGTCTCTTTCCGCAGCGCGGAAAGCGTCGCACAAAGCACGAACTCCGTAGCTCTAGCGACGACCCATGGAGTCTCTGAAAAATTTTAACTCATGAACCGAAGGATGCGGCCCGGAATCGAACTCACAACCTGCGGAGCCCGAGTTAAACGGCTTGACCACTTCGCCACGACACTTCCCTTATCGTGCTTGACATTCGGTATTTTCGTCCTTATGCAGTACGTTCAACCCCCGTAACCAGATACATACTGAACAATCTGGCGCATAATGTGTGCAACTTTACTCATGTGTGCTCGCTAAACTCGGATGCAAGGCATACACGAGTACAACAAATATGTCATTGTTAATATTGAAGGTAATCTACTTTGGCAAGCCCGTCAGGGTCCAGCTTTGGCCACAATTTGACAGTGAAAATGGCGAGAGATTGATTGCGACATGGTTTTCCGCATGTGTCAAGCACTGTTGCAAAATGTATTTGCCACTCTGGTTCTTCAGTATGTCTTCATAGCAGGTTTGTTTGTGAAGTTTATCATTTTATTATTTTGAGCCTTCTGAATGAATTCGAGAAAATGTTCAACTACAGCAGAAAACCTCTCCCAGTAGTAAAATACGCAGAATCAAACGATAATCAAGCAGCAAGTAGCTATTATTTTCCATCAAGGAGTGCAACATTCGATTATGGCGAAAACAACGAGGCACCTGGAGTGTTGAGTACGAAAGGGAGAACTGTGGCTCACTGTCAGATCTTTCAGACCTAGAAAACAACGTTCCTGAAGTGGACAGTGGATTGAAGGCTACAAGGCAGAGGTGTTTCGTGTACTGAAATGCGATTTACAGACCTGGAAGGTAAAACATCTGGAACGGGCACAACAGCAATTAAGGGCATGCTGTCTTAATAAACAAACATGGTTTTTCAGTTCGTCGAAGAAGTTCAGCCACACAGCATCTTTCAGGCAACCAATGAAAAGCTTCTGCAATGTCTATAGTTCGTATTCACTTTGAGAAAAGCGTGTCTGTGGCCTTGTTTCGTCTTATAGCCCATGCCTGTGGCGTTGGTGATCATATTTGTCCGCAGCCTTCTGTCTCGTGAACTGCCAATAATTTCTGACATAGATGTTCCTCCATGCCATAATGTCAAACTATCCAGCATCCTCTCTCTCTCGGTCTCCTTCTGCATCACGACAAGACTGCAAACACGGCAGGCGAACAGTTGTCTCTTTACGTACAAAACGTCACGAGAAGTCTCACTTCACTGTTATGTTAGTTTGAATTGCAGATGGGGAAAAGTTGCCGCCTGTCTTAAATTTTATGAGAAAGACTACCAAAAGAAGTACAATTTCCGAAATGTGTACATATCCGTGTTCATGGTAAAGGATGGATGGGTGAAGCACTGCTCATTGACTGGTTAAAACGTGTTTGGGCTAGAGATCCAAATGCTCCCAGAAAACAATCTTCCATGTTGGTACTCGACTAGTTTCGGTTACACTAGATGCCTTCTCTCCAGGCGGAAAATGAGACAATTAAACCTGATGTTAAAATTCGAGGCGGCCTGGCCCGCCTCGTCGCTGCTACTACGTGGATGAGAGATGCCATCAGTCGTTTAAGTGGTTCTCACACATGTACTATTTGCGGCCGGCCGAGTGCGTCAGCCGAAGCTCACGGGTGTCACACGGGGAGCACTTGCTGCCAGTAAGGAGTTAGACAAAAGCTTTCACAAATGTATTTCGAATAACCTTCTTGGCGGTGTAGACGTTAAGTGAGAGAAACATCAGGTGTCATCGGATGAAAGTGATGGCGATATTTATAATGATGGCATCAATAAATGTATTGACTCGACACCACCAGATGGGCGTCTTTCCAGTGAATATGATGACTAGGAAATCTAAAACTTAAGTGTTGAATACCTGTTTTCATTTCTTTTTCACACCTGCTTTTTTAAATACATTTTTTCATAACTTCATTCATTCATTTGCATGTCCCTTGCAAAACCTCGCTCACATAACAACATTCTGGAAAACTTCTCGGTCATAAGCAAGATGTCCCGCGTCCGATACACCCATCTGGAGACCGTCTCCCACATCCTACACCCATCTTCTCTTTGGCCTTCCTCTTCTTCTCTTCCTGGGCATACACCCCTCCATTATTGTTCTCTCCAAACTTTCATGAAATTTCAAGTGACCAAACTATTTCAGTTTTCTTTGTTTTATCTCTTTAGTAGCCAATCTACTTCAATATTGTTTTTGTCTTATTGGTGCATTTGTTCGTTTCTGTATCCAAGATATTCTTAGATCCCACAGGCTATGGTATTTATATGCAAAGACGTTTATGCGCTATTCAGCTTGTTTAGTAAGTGTTCAGGTCTCACAGGTTTATGTTACAATGGGAAAGAGGCATGCTTTTAAAAATATAATTTTTGTAGTTCTATCTGTCCCACTCCACAATTTATTCACTCGTTATAGTTTCTGAAGAGCAATAAATATTAGTCTTTTTATTTTCCTCATTGTGTCACAATTGTTGGTAATTAATGACCCAAGATTTTCGAAATGTTCCATCATCTTCATTTTTTTTTTTTTTTTTTTTGGTTTAATAACAAATATTTATTTCTCCATGCTTGCTTGCTTGTGTTCGCTGGCTGTGAAGTCCTGGTATGTCGGATGAATACATGCTGTTGTCCAACATCAATGTGAGTCATACCGAACCTGAGGTTTGAGTGAGTATCCGTGGTCCCATGTCTGGCTTATTTGTGGTGGTTTTGGGCCCCGAACAATTTTTAATGTTTTTAGTTCAA
>JACEFZ010002966.1:0-60000 GCA_014155875.1 Cepaea nemoralis
AGTTATGTTGTCCTGTAGTAGTGGGGTAGTAGTAGTAGTATAGTAGTAGTAGTAGTAGTAGTAGTAGTAGTAGTAGTAGTAGTAGTAGTAGTAGTAGTAGTAATAATAATAATAGTAGTAGTAGTAGTAGTAGTAGTAGTAGTAGTAGTAGTAGTAGCAAGCAGCAGCAGCAGCAGTAGTAGTAGTAGTAATAGTAGTAGTAGTAGCAGTAGTAGTAGTAGTAGTAGTAGTAGTAGTAGTAGTAGTCTTAGTAGTAGTAGTAGTAACAGCAGCAGCAGCAGCAGTAGTAGTAGTAGTAGTAGTAGTAGTAGTAGTAGTAGTAGTAGTAGTAGTAGTAGTAGCAGCAGCAGCAGCAGTACTACTACTACTAATACTACTAATACTACTAGTAGTAGTAGTAGTACTACTACTAATACTACTAATACTACTAGTAGTAGTAGTAGTAGTAGTAGTAGTAGTAGTAGTAGTAGTAGTAGTAGTAATAGTAGAATTGGTGGATATGGTAGCAGCAGCAGAAGCACTGGATGTGGTATTCGTACTAGTAGCACTAGTATCACAGGTTAGTAGTTGTAGCACCATCAGTGTCTGTCAGTTTATGTCAATTTGTGTCAGTGTCTGTGTCAAGGTATAGCACGAAAACCGTCTTTCATATAACAACGTGGACACAAGTGGAAGAAACAATAACAGATGAAACAAACTATTTAAAGAAGCTTGTATTTGTACATAAATGTGGTTTCAACACGGAGGGGTTCAGTCAGTCAGGCGCTGTTTCCTCGATGAAGATTTGGCTGCAATGGATCTCCAACATAGATGTCTCTTTGTATATTCTGGCAGACTGCTGTTCCTCCATCTCGGGATGTTACCTGCCCACTTGTGCCGCTGTCTACCATTTGCTCGCTTGCCTTCAACATTACCCTCCAGTATGGTTTTTATAAGAGTGATACATCTTTTACCGTGGCAGAAATATTTCATTTGCCTATTTTTTGTTTCTTTCGTCAACGCTCTTGTCATTCCCAGTTTTACTATTATCTACCGAGGAATTCAAAATAAACGAATCGGAAGTGCTTGTTAAAAGCACTTCCGATTCGTCTCCTTTTAATTCCTTCGAGATAATCACACGGTCAGCATCCACACCTTGCGAAATTTGCTGAATGAGGAAGACTAAACATTTATTGAGTTTTCCGAAGTGCTATAATGTTAATTCTTCATTAACCAATACCCGGTAGACAGACCATGCAGTAGAAACACCTTGATCCGCCTGTCATCTTTACAGCCTGGAACTCTGAGATAAGTAACACAATCTTTTCATATTTTCATTTTCTCTTCATTGCTCTCATTTTTTTTCTTCATCTTTTTATTCTTCTCATCCTGCCATGGGTGTGTTTATGATTGTCCTGCTGCCTTAATGTAGCCACCAGAGGGTCTTCTCCGTGACTATATGTAGTGTTTTATGTATGTATTTGTTTACTGATGAAGGCTAGTCGCCGCATGTATGTTTCGTGATTCTGTTCGGTAAAGGTGCATTACTTTGTTATGTTATATTGTTTACATTTCCACAGCTTTACCGCAGTTCCACCAAATTTTATTAATATTTTGCCTATAGTACCTAGCGGTGTATGGCGAGGGGGGGGGGGGGGGGGCTTGGGCCTGAGGAATTAAAGCCTCCTGGCTAGTGCAGTCGCCGCAAACTGCGCAGGTTTGGGTTTTCTTTTTGCTCCCGACAGACAAAAATCCACCACCTTACCGAGGGTTCGACCTGGGTCTCCCGTAGGAGAATTCTGACATTCTAGTCCCTCTGTCAGCCGCTCCTCGTATCATACCATAGAATATTTCAGAAATCGGAGTGGGTTCGCCTTCTTCTTCTTCTTTCGTTCGCTTGAAATATGTCTATAACTGCAATGTTGTCACTTGTATGAATTTAACTGTCTTTTTTAGTTCACACAGTGGTCCATAGAGTTTATCTTTGGCTCCTTCCTTGGCCAGTTGATCAGCTCTGTCGTTTCTGGGTACTCCACAGTGGGATGGTATGCACTGTATGGTGACCTTATGCTGACTACTAAGTTCAGAATGTAGTGTCCTTAGTACTGGCAATTTCCCAGACATGAGCGCCTCGAGAACTGATTTTGCATCTGTCAATAGCACCACATGTTGTGTACCATTGCTGGTATTTAGTAATTTCTCTGTTGCTTCTTGATTGCGTCAAATTCAGCATCGTAGTTATGGCAGTACTTTCCTGTCAGTACTCTGGCTGTGCCCCTAGTATTATTTGGGTATTCTATGTACACCAGTGGGTTCGCCTAATTGCCAGGAGCTAATCCACATGCAAATATCAGTCCAGTGCAATATAAGTAGATACACATGTGTGGAATGCGTCTGTGTTCAAAGTGAGCGAACGCACACTCACGCACGCACGCACACAAACACACACACACACACACACACACACACACACACACACACACACGTTGTTAATAAACTTAGTACAAATCCCGCATGTACCCTTCAGGGCGAACATTTTAAGCCGAAGAACATTCTCG
This sequence comes from Cepaea nemoralis, assembly GCA_014155875.1. Lineage (NCBI taxonomy): Eukaryota > Metazoa > Mollusca > Gastropoda > Stylommatophora > Helicidae > Cepaea > Cepaea nemoralis. The sequence goes on from JACEFZ010002966.1 coordinate 2,538, forward strand.
AACACCCTTCACCCAAGCTTGTAATATCCTCGTTGTATCCTCCCAATGCACCTTTAAGCTCCTCTCCCCCCTTTTGCCTTCCAAATTCTAATCTTGAGCAATAATCAGATATAATTTACGTCCTGTTCTGAGACCCCAAGCTGTGCCACAGACGGTTCACAACAAGAAACCACCCCATTCTCTCCGAGAAACCAGTAATAAACCACCGTCTATTGGCGAGAAACCGATCTCTCAATTGCGACACCCTGCTGAGAAACTGTGAACTCGCGCTGGGCTTTTGTCTTAAACAACCCATAAAGCTGATGGCCAGAGATAGGAAGCTCAGAAGTCTAGATTGCAAAAGCTGGGATCTGGAAGTATTCATTTACAAGCTGATACGGGCGAATCTCTTCGCAGGCTAGATGTGGAATTGCAAAATCAATAGATTGTTGTTATGTCTTGAATGCTCATTAATTCGTTCGACGTTCTGCACACCTAACTGCGACTCGTATTATTATTTTGTTTAACAGAAGCATTGCAGGGGGGAGATATTGTACGGTGAGACTTCAAAGGAGATAATGTATGTAATTATTCATGAAAGGGGTATAACTTCAATTTAGTAGAATACACTGAATACATTTGAAGATGCAAAATTTCTAAAGAATTATTTGTTTTCCTTTCTGGGGACAGAATAGGAGAAAGGGATAAAACATATTAACACCTCAATATTCTGTTATACCAGGCAGATAGCTTGTTAAGACATTTTAATAAGTCTGTTTAAGGGGAGGAAATGTAATACTGATTAACGTGAAGGGAGTTAATCTATGTATTTGTATTCCAGGGTCCTGTGGTTTGATGCAAGACGTGGAATAAATTTATAGAAAGATCAGTTGTCTGGAAACTCTGGAGGCCATTAAAATCATCATCATCATGTGTCGTGTCGCAAGGTTTAGGCTGTTATAGTTCATACAACCCTCAAACGTTATGATTAGGGCTGCGACCGATTACTTAAAATTTAATAGTTAATTTTTGAAAAATTAACGATTAATTAATAGTTAATTTCGATTAAATCAAAACATTTATAGTCACATAACACATATTATAGTCGTATTTGTCAAAATTCGAAATAACACTGTATTGTCTTGTTCATATGTCATATAATAACCAACTATGCAAACAGACGAGTATGTTGACAGTATTTGCTTCAAGTGACGAGCGCGTCTTATTAACAATATAACCAGCAGAGCTGAACAATCGTTCACATGGAACTGAGGTAGCCGGTATGCACAGAATGGTCTTGGCAAGGAATGCCAATTTTGTATATCGATATTCATTAAGTTTCCACCATTGTAGAGGGTCAACCGATTCTTCTTCTTCGTTCATCCGGAGTTTTTTTTTCGGATGTGATTGCGTTGTGCCTGTTTACAGCAGAGCTGCGTTCTTGCGCCGTTAGGCCGACACATCCGACTTCTGCGGGCATTTGTTGACCGGGTTAACCTTCCCGGGGGTTTCTAAGGACGTTTGACTCTCACTGGTGTGGTGTTATCTCCCATCCTAGCTGGCCCATATAGAACAGCCAAAGACATCCTGGTCAGCCCTCAAGGGAAGGCAGGGGCAGACCATGGGCATTCCCCGCCATCCAAGGAGGCTTCCATAATTGCAGAGCCAACACACAGCGCTCTGGTACTGGGCTCACCCAAGGAATCGTCACGTCCTGCACATGGCTGCTTAGCCTCACTTCCGTATATTGGGCCTTCCGTTCACCATAGGCTGTTCTTCCGGAAACCAGAAGAATGCAGTGTGCAGATGACATCCACACAGTGAGCTTTCGACTCGGACTTTCCGCGCAATGGATTTGCTATCCGAGCAATATTCCATTTCGTGCCACTAGGACACTTTTTCCACCTTATTTAAGCCCACACAGTGAGCTTTTGATTCGGACATTCCACGTAATGGATTTGCTATCCAAGCAATATTCCATTTCGTGCCACTAGGACACTTTTTCCACCTTTTATGAAGCTCACACAGTGAGCTTTTGATTCGGACTTTCCACGTAATGGATTTGCTATCCGAGCAATATTCCATTTCATGCCTCTGGGAGGCTTTTGTAACCGACATACCTGTGGTATGAAGTGTGGCAGTCTGAATACTTCTTCATACACCTTTAAATGTCAACCTGTATGTAGTTAAAGTAAGCTGCGGTCAACTTGAGCTTGTTGATATCTCCATAGAGCTTGTCCTCAAATGAAGCAGGTGTGGGCCAAAATATCTTTCTCTGTTCTGCATATATTGGGCAATCCTGCAGCAAATGTTTTGCTGTCATTTTTCCAGTTCGACAATTACATTCATCGGTATCTCCTATCTTTTAGTTTATTGAACAAGTGGTATTTCAGCCTGTTATGTCCTGTGCGGAGTCTGAAGATTGCTACTTGTTCTCTTCGGTCGAGTTTGTAATATGCATCATCCTTCTGGTGGCCTGGATGCTCTGATTCCCATTTGGTTTTATAGGTGCTTTTTATCAACCTCTTTGCCTCATTGTAAGTTATGTCTATGTCAGGCTGTGGTAGTCGTCCGCCCTCTTTTGCCAGTCTGTCAGCCTCTTCATTTCCAGGTATACTGCAATGTGATGGGATCCACTGTATTACAACTTTTTTGGATTTCTGGCATAGACCATGGAGTGCTGCTCTTAGGTCAGCTAGTTCTGTGCTGTTATTGCTCTGCAGTATTGAGACAGCTGACTTTGCATCTGTAAAGATAGCTATTTGCTTCTCTTTATTTTCCTCCATCAAGAGCATTTCTGCTGCAGTTTTCAGAGCCTCTACCTCCGCTTTGAAGTTACTTGAAAACTTTCCAGTTGCCACTGAATGTGTTTTTTTCACTCCATTTTTTAAATTTAGGAGAATTCCTCCTCCTCCATTCTCTACTTGAATTTTTGGCTGATCCATCTGTATATGCATGGGTCCAATTGCTGCTTGGGTAATGTTCTTTTATGTAGTTTAGGGTTATTTCTCTTCTTTCGGTTTCATGCTGAGTGTTCTTTTTCTCAATACCAGGAATGTTTTCTATCATCTCAGGCAGTTGCTGCTGTCTCCAAGCTGGGAACTTGTCTGCATTGTAAATGGGTTTGACTGTTGATATGTTAAGTATGGGATCTGCCCTAATCTTTCGTTTTGCAGTTTCTACAAAGTTGCTACGCTTCAGTCTTCCCTTTCCAAAACCACTAAACCTTTTATACATAGGGTGGTCTGTCAATCTTCTAAATTTTTCTGCTTGTTGCTGGGCTCTGCTATCTCTTCTATCCTGCATTGGTTGTAAACAAGTGATCTTTTCTAATTCATTAATAGGCGTTGTCTTCAGGCTTCCAGTTATGATTCGCATTCCTTGATTTTGGACTCTACTTATTTTGTTAAAGTTTGACTTAGCTGCTGTTGCCCAAGCTGCAATGCCATATTCCAGTACTGGCCTCACCCGTCCAGTATATAACTTCTTGAGAACTTTCTCATCTGCTCCCCACGTTGTACCAGCAAGCTTTTTCATGATTGCCATTCTTTGCCTTGCTCTTGTTCGATTTTTCTCAACCTGTGTCTTCCATGTCAGGCGACGATCAAAGGTGACTCCTAGATAGTTTGGATTTTCTTCATGGCGCAATATTTTTCCATTCAATACCAGCTTAGGTTGCTGAGTTTTAGTTGAGAGGGAGAACACTGTGCATGTTGTTTTCTCCTCACTTATCTTCACTAGCCATGATTTTGACCAGTCCTCTAGCGCTAATAGGGCTTGCTGTATTCTGCTGTTAGCTGTACTAATATATTCTTCAGATGTCCATATGGCTAGGTCATCTGCAAAGGATGATGTGTGTACTCTGGCTGGAAAATTTTCCGTGATGTCGTTTATATATGCTAGGAATAATGTTGGTGAAAGAACTCCTCCTTGGGGGACACCTTGCTCCAACAGCATCATTTTGCTGGTTTGTCCTTGTACTTTTGTCCTGGCAGTTCTGTTCTCAAGGTAGTGGCTGATCCATTTGTACATTTTCCCACAAACATGCATTTTTTGCAGTTTTACTTTCAGTCCTTCCTTCCATACTTTATCAAATGCTTTTTCTAAATCTATCCAGACTGCTAGTGTGTGCTTTTTCTCTTGGAAGGCATCCTCTATTTCCTGAGCTATATAGGTTATTTGATCTTCAGTGGATCTGTACTTTCTGAATCCTGCTTGGTGAGGTGTTAAGAGTTGGTTTTCTTCCAGATGCCATGTTAGCCTGCCATTGATAATGCGTTCCATTAATTTTCCTACACAGCTAAGAAGACTGATAGGTCGATAGCCATTTGGTTCTTCCAGGTCTTTTCCTTTCTTTGGGACTGGTATTAGTATAGCTTCCTTCCATGCCTGTGGGACTATTCCCCTCTTCCAGCTGTAATTTAGGACTGCTAGTAGTTTCTTTTTTGCCTTAGTGCCTAGTCCTATTAGCATTTCATTTGTGATTCCATCCTTTCCTGGTGATGTCTTCTTTTTTAGGGTATTCATTGCCTGTTCCATTTCTTCCATTGTTAGATTTGCCATCATATATTCTGCTGCTGTCTCTGTATATCTATGATGTATCTGTTTATCTTTGATTGCTTTCTTCTGTTCGGCTGTAATATCAATGTGGTTTGCACTGGCATAGTGTTCCATTAGTGCATTTGCAGCCTTTTTTCCTGTAAGCAAGGCATTTCCTTGTTTAATTGTTATTTGTTTGTTTCTAGGTCCTTCATTGTTCATGGCTTTCACTAGTTTCCATAGTTTGTTTCCATCCCTGTCAAAATTCAGGTTTTCTGTTTTTTCCCTCCAACAATCTCTTGTTGTTTGATTTACTGTTCTTTTATATTTTGCTGAGATGGCTTTGAGAGAGATGTTCGCTTCAGTTGTTTGTTCTCTCTCTGCGGTCTTCCTAGCATCTTCAACTTTGTCCTCCAAAATTTGTAGTTCTTCAGTCCAGTATGGTTTGTAATTTTTCCTCGCTCCTCTTGGAATAGACTCAGTGGCCGCCTGTATTATTGCTCTGTTTAGACTTTCCACCATTTGCTTCATGTTGCCATATCGTGTATTTATGTTTTCACAATATTTGTCTGTTAGTATGGCAAATCTGTCCCAATCTGCTCGTTTGTAATTCCAACGGGGCAAAGGCTTTTGCTCCTGTGGAACATACTCCATATTTATTACAAGCTTGATTGGTCTGTGGTCACTACCTGCTAATTGGTCAAGCACATGGCGATCGATTTTGTGGAGGATGTCTCCTGTGCAGAAAGCTAAGTCTGGAGTAGAAGTGGTAATCCATCTTCTGGAGTAGAAGCTCGGTGTGTCATCCGCTTTGTTGAGTAGATGGAGATTTGAGTCTATTTCCCAGTCCTCCACTTCATCTCCTCTTTTGTCAGTATCTGGGTATCCCCATCTTTCTGAACGGCTATTAAAGTCTCCGACAACAATGCAATTTGTGTCAGTTATTTCCATGTTTGAGAGTGTAAGATCCTTATCTGCCGGGCTATACAGATTGTAAATTCTTATTTTCACGTCCTTTATCATTATATCAACACCTATAATTTCCGTTTGGTTGTCAGAGATCACAGATACTTCGCTGCAAGGTATTGTATTTCGTGTAAGTATTACAACTCCTCCTTTGTGTCCTTCGCGGTCGAAACGTGTGGCCTGATATCCCTTGACTGAAAATGTGCGATTGGCGTTGAGGTGTGTCTCTTGAATGCATGCCACATCTATTCTATCTTTATGAAGACGCTGTGTTAGGGAGGCTTTCTTGTTATAAACTCCTTCTGCATTCCATTGTAGTATGTTGAGTGTCCGGGGTGTTTGGTCAATAGCTCTTAACCTACTCCTCTGTGCCTTGACTCCACAGCACAGGGGAAGGTGACCACCAGTAGTCATGGGTGGACCCCCTCGAGGCAGGGGGCCCGGCACTATCACCGCCTGATGGGACTTCACGGGATTAGCACCATAACGATTAATTTTCATCTGTGGACATCATGAAATGATAAAGTTACGTTGCACTTCTTTGTCAAGCCTGTGGCTCAGTACATCCGATTTCGACAAGCATTTGTTCGGGATGCTTTCCCTAGCCTTTGACTGTCCCCAGTCTACCTACAAGGCAGCAGGTTTGTGCGTCACTTCGTCTGGTCCCTCTCCCTTGACCTGTCCGACATGGGTGACCCTACCAGTAGCTGTGCTACCGTCGGCATAGCTCTTGGGGTCATTGGAACGCTCAAGCCCCTCTACCTCGTCAAGGTGGACGCACGGCAGAGGGGGGGTCAACCGATTCAGCAACTTTCTTCTCCATTTCAGACTCCATTAATTTAATACGCTTTTCATGTGGTTCACATATAGTTTCATTGTCAATGTCAGTATCACTCGTTGCAGCAGTCTCCATCTGCTCATCATGAACATCAACTGCTATCCGTTGTTCAATACGTGACCAAGTTCGTTCTTTTGCATCTTTTGACAAATACTTCAGGTATTATAGCGTGAATCAAGTTATGTTGCAATCTGTAGTATTTAAATACTTGTCATATTAGCTACACGTTCACTGAAGTCATTAGAAGATGCTGCCTTAAATTTAGCTATGTAGTGCAGATCATCATCGTGTACAGTCATATGCTTTGTCAACGATGATAGCAGTGGATATACACGGCTACATGAAACATAATCTTGACCGCCAAGCAGGACCGTGGTCTGACAGAATACGACCAAAACTTTGACATATTTCGAAATCTTCTCCCAATCTGAATCTGACAATTTTGGACCTTTATATTGCTTCTTTTCATCTGGCATGAAGACAGTTAATGCTTCTCTGGCCTTTAGAAGACTCTGTAGCATAATAAACATACTGTTCCATCTTGTTGGTACATCTTAATGCAGCTTACACAATGGTGACTCAGTACAATTTTGCAACTCGGTTGTCTTTGAAACACTATATTTAAAATGTCCGACAATTTTTCGACACGCGGTCCATTTGTATAAGTGATGGGAGAAAAGTTTTCGATAAATCGTTAAAAAAAATTAATCGTTAAAAAATTAACAATTAAACGATTAATTAATCGTTAACTTCCGCAGCCCTACTTGTGATACCTCTTACGATCACCAGTCTTGGATCAGGCCTATGTTCTTGGCCCGAGTATGCCCCATGACCAAGCCATCCAGACGTTTCTTTGTCTTTCACTTGCTCTTTCGCCATCCTACTGGACACATGGTGCTAATCCCAGATGTGTATACATCCTCATGTGTCCGAGGGGTGATATGGCCAACAGTAGTTAATTCCAAGTCATTATCTGATACACATTTTAGGTTGAGTCGATCTGGCAGCCCAAGACATCTTTACACATCATCCTCGATAGGGAACTTGTGACTACCGAGCCGGAAAGAAAGCGTAAATAAAAGAAGTAAGGATCAGATAACATAAAGATTATAGAAAGTTTAGTTTTGTTTAGTCGAATGATCAACATCACGGCACACGGGTGTAGCCCATAAGTGCTCCGATCTACTCCTAACTCAAGCCTGAGTTTGGAGAAATCAGCTCAGTGCACGAACTCCGTAGCACCGGCGAGGATTCTGAAATACTTTGGGTAGATTCTTCACTCGAAAGTTTGCCGGTGCAGCGCCGTTAGGCTACTCTTTTTCGATTTTCAACTGTCAAGGGAGTTTTTACGTGCGCAACAATACACGCGGGCGTCCGATCTCACAGTTTTTTTTACTAGAAGTCCACCTGAAAAAGTCCTGGCCCTCGTCGGGGCTTGAACCCGGGACCTCCAGCACTCCAGGCCGACACTATATCTCGAGACCATTCAGCTCCCTTGAAGATTATAGAAATGAAAACTATAGAAGTAGGAATAAGATAACATAAAGGTTCTAGAAATCTAAAATCTAAAAAAAAGTAGGGATTGGATAACATACAGATTACAGAAAAATGAAATATAAACATACACCGCGACTCGAACCTGCGCTTACACATGACGAGAGCGTCACGTTAAAGCATCAACTGTACGTCGATGATCGATCGAAGATCTATCAGTGCTCTGCTTTCAATCTGTCATGATGGCCTATAGTACATTGCGGTGTAGGACATTGGCTGGGTATGGTAGGCTTGAGCCTGAAGAACTAAGACTGCCTAGCTAATACAGTCACTGCGAACTATACAAGTTAGGGTTTTCTTTTTGCCCCCGATATCAACATCAACAATAACAACAAATCTACCACCTTATCGCGGATTCGAACGCGGGTGTCCCTAATGGGGTCCCAGAGTTCTAGCCACACGACCAGATGCTCATCAATACCTTGAAATGTATTTCTCATAAGCGAATTTGAAAACATTCAGGTTCTGGAAAAATATATATCAGCCGACATCAGAGAGCAGTTCTGATGGGAAGACATACATTATTGCTGACGTAACTTGGGTACGAACTCGGAACAACGGAGCTTTTCTGAGCAAGTACACTCGTAACTACTCTACCATGGCCCATCTCTTTAGTAGAATGCTGTACCCCGATTACCCCATGAGTGTCCCAGTCTCCTATCAGAGATTACACAAGGAGGGTCCCAGGACGATGCATGAACTCGGTAGCACTTGCGATAAATCCTAGTGTCTTCTTACCAGATTCATCATTATCATGTACCATGCCGATAAGCGTTGGCGGTCATGTTTCACCATCTCACGCGATCACCAAAGTCGTTGATCAGCTCTGTGTTCTTGTCAAGACCATACCCCGTGGCCAAGCCATTCAGGTGTTTAATTATAGGTCTTTCCCATGTTTTTTCACCCTCAATCTTGCCAGTTCTCCATTTTGTTTCTATTCATAGCGTGTCCAAAATATTTTGACTGTCTGGTCTAATTTCTCTAATCAGTTTGTGGTTTTCATTTCTTTCTTGTAGGACTTGTTTATTGATTTTTCTGTCTGTCCATAGTATTCTTGCTATAAATATTCTATTGTGGGTCTATATACTGGCACCTTTCCGTCTTGACAGATGGTGATTTGTTACATTGTGCTTCAAAATAGACATAATAACTACAACCCACTGCGGGAACCAGGGATGGAGTTATACCTCTCCATAGTTGCCCATGCAGCATGATCCCTCTCTCGGTCTGCCTTGTTTACTTCAGAGGAAAGGTAAGACCAATACATCTGGAACCAGACAAACTGAAAAAGCTCCTGGATCAGAAAAGCAATGCTCTAACTGTTCGCCTTGTCGGAGCTCCGATCCTAAACTAACTGCCGAACCAGGATTAACGCCTGGTTTGCCCTGCTATAACATTAAGTCTTTAGGCCCACATGCACAATTCAGTTGAGTTTGGACTACGCTCGAATTCAAACTTAACAAACGAGAAAAAAAATAATCTCTCAATCTGCAAAAAACCCTACCCAGGTGGTAAAAAAAGGCCACCACAATAACCTGCAGACTGAAAAGGTAAAATAATGCAGCTTGTTGGAAACGTGTCGAAGACATCAATAAAGGCTGTCGCAGACCTGTTTTCGGCTTTAAATACACATGGGAAAGCAATGACTAACAAGAACACCGTCCACGATGGCATTCTAGCAACTCATAAAACTAATGTAACGTCTGTAAATTCGCGAAAGACATTTTCACTTCAGTAACATATGAAAAGCACATTAGCTTGAAATAGTGAGCAACTAGACGCTACAACATCGCGCAGACGGACGTTTTTAACTCTTTACCTGTTCAGAGTCGCATTATATGCCGAAATATCCCTGTAAAAAGTGGCTGCCGTTGTCCTACCTCTCACAATTCACAGACAGGTGAATATATGTAAGTGTTAACCACGCGAATTCTCTACGTCCCACGCTGCTGCTGCTGCTTTTAATGTATAGCTTTGAGTGTCATCTAAGCCAGGGGTGGGCAAACTCTTGGTGTCTAGGGCCACATTAATAAATGTACAGCTATTGGGTGGGGGGGGGGGGCTGCATATGTATGATGATCCGCGTTCTTTACATCAACCGATCACAATAAGTAATTATGAATTATTTATAGGTTATTAAACAGTATAAATAACTAATTATTGCAATTTTAGTTTACTTATTACACTTATACATTATATTTTACAATATGGTCAAAAACATTTACTAATTTGTTAACAAGATCTTACAATAATTTATTAAAACAATCATAACGGCACACGAACTTCTGTAAAATACAACAAAATAACTTAAAAAACGAAGTAAAAATTTTAATTTCTAAATGCCCTCGAGGGCCGCATAATATAAGTTGCCGGGCCGCATGCAGCCCGCGGGCCGTAGTTTGCCCACACTGATCTAAGCGGACCTTTTGGATCACTCATTATTTACCATATAACGTGTATAGTTAGGGTGAACAGACAGACCACCATGGCCTGGAGAGATTGGTTTGGCAGTGAATGGCTCTGGAAGAGGATCTGACCGACACTAAGGACTCCGCCGAAAGGCCACATGGACACAAAATAAGATCTCAACAGGTACCATTATTACTAAGACAATTCGCTGACTGTTGAAGATGAAGACGGAGCACGTATGGGAATGTCTCGAGTGATGTGATGTCGGTTCTTAACTCAACCCAGCTCACCTTAACTCAGCTCAGGTCACCTTAACTCATCTCAGCTCACCTTAACTCACCCCAGCTGACCTTAACTCAACCTAGCTCACCTTAACTCAACCCAGCTCACCTTAACTCAACTCAGCTCACCTTAACTCAACTCAGCTCACCTTAACTCAACTCAGCTTACCGTAACGCAACTCAGTTCACCTTAACTCATGTCAGCTCACCTTAACTCAACCCAGCTCACCTTAACTCAGCTCAGCTCATCTTAACTCAACTCAGCTTACCATAACGCAACTCAGGTCACCTTAACTCAACTCATAGCTTTTGTTCCACGGAAACATAAATTCCACTCCTGTTACCTGCACAATGGGAGACATGTTTGGATTATATCTCTGGCAGAAGGAGAATTATATTTTTCCAACTAGGACTTCTCCGTGGGGCACCCAGCCGTATAAAACTGGGTACCAAAAATTATCTAGGAAATGTCTGTAAGGAAATGGCAACGAAGGAGGGAAGTGACCAACCCCACCTCATATGTCGTGAGAATCTAATGCATCATACACCACCTGCAGTACTGGTCATGAGAGCACCTGTACTGACCATGTCCTCTGGAGATCTCGGGAAGTTAAAAGTTAGCTGCATGTCCTTTTTATAGGACGTCGCAGTCAATCCCATAATATTTTGGCTGTTTGTGGTGTCTTGGCAAGGTTACATTCAATAGTCTACCATTGATTTGTGAACGACCGGCACTCATATCATTTTATGAAAACCATCGATAGGCGGTCTGCTTCCAAATCGCCGGCAGGTGTGTTTTCCAACGCGTTATGCGGGATTACGATCTGCGCAGTAAACTCTTCGGCACATTGCCAGCTGGATGTCGAGAAGAGTAGCCATATATGAGAGCAGGATAACAATGAAGCAAGCTGAGCGATTCCATTGTTACAGGATAGCAATAACAATACCTGGAATATGTCCTACAGAACATAACCGAGACAGGTAATTAAGAGCTACACACGGACCTAAACAATTGTAAGACTCTTTGCGGGTTTGTTGGTTTATTGGGTGGTTGGTTGACTGGTTTGGTGGGTGGATGTGTTGGTGGGTGGGGGGGGGGGGGGGGGTGGGTGGATTGTTCGTTGCTTGTTTGGTTTGTTGGATATTTTGCTGGGTTGGATGGATGGTTGATTGGATGGTTGGCTGGGTTGTTGGTTGGATGACTGGTTGGTTGATTTGTTAGCTAGTTGGTTGGGTGACTGGTTGGTTGGTTCGTTGGGTAGTGGTTGGATGTTTAGATTGTTGGCTCGTTGTTTTATTGGTTGAATGGTTGATTGGTTGGTTGGGTGGTTGGTTGGACGGATGATTGGTTGGGTTGTTGGCCGGTTGATTGATTGATTTGTTGGATGGTTGACTGGGTGGTAGGTTGGTTGGTTGGCTGGTTGGTTGGTTGGATGGTTGGTTGGTTTGTTGGCTGATTGGTTCGTTGGCTGGTTGGGTGGTTAGTTGATTTATTGTTTTTGGTTGGATGGTTGGTTGGTTGGATTGTTGGTTAATTGGTTGGTTTGATAATTGGTTGGATGGTTGGTTGGCTGGTTGGTTGGATGGTTGGTTGATTCGTTGATTGGTTGGTTGGTTGATTGGATGATTGGTTGGTTGGTTGGATAATTGGTTGGGTGGTTGGTTTGATGGTTGATTGGATGGTTGGTTGGCTGGTTGGTTGGATGGTTGGGTGATTCGTTGATTGGTTGGTTGGTTGGATGATTGGTTGGTTGGTTGGATGATTGGTTGTGTGGTTGGTTGATTGGTTGATTGGTTGGTTGGTTGATTGATTCGTTGATTGGTTTGTTGGCTGGATGATTGGTTGGTTGGTTGGATGATTGGTTGGGTGGTTGAATGATTGGTCGGGTGGTGGGTTGATTGGATGCTTGGATGGGTGGTTGGTTGATTCGTTGATTGGTTGGTTGGCAGGATTATTGGTTGGGTGGTTGGTTGATTGGTTGGTTGGTTGGATGATTGGTTGGGTGGTTGGATGATTGGTTGGGTGGTGGGTTGATTGGTTGGTTGGTTGGATGATTGTTGGGTGGTTGGTTGATTGGTTGAATATCATCAGCAAAGTTGAACCAGAACGCCAAGAACCAGGTGGAGAGACATGAGCAACCAGCCATTTTACGGGGCACATGATGATTACCACGATGATAATGAAGATGAGAATAAAAGGTCAGAGCTGTGTATTAATTTACTATTTCATTAGTTGGAATTTTTGTCTTTTTGTTAGAAGGAGGTGAAAAGTTAGGTGAGGAACCCACTTTCATATCTCACAGCACATAATCTTCATATGTGTTTCATTCTTCCCCCATAGATCACACAAGTCTACTGTTTGATCTATGCTTGGTTAATGGAAATGTCTGAGACTTATGATGCTGTAAACATGTACGGGTGGGAACTATGCCTCTTTTCCATTGTTGTGAGTTCAGGTAGGTGAATGATGTTGCCAATGATGAAGTCTAATTTTGGAGAAAACTGGTAGGGTTATTTCCACGGCACCTATTGCCGTCTGGTACGAAGTGTGAGGTCCTCACATTGTTTATACCATTTCACTATGAGGTCGAGTGGCCTGTTCTCTTTCTTGCTACTTTTAATTAATAGGGAATTAGTCGCATGTCCTTTACAGGACGACGCAATCAACCCCAGCAATTATTGCCTGGTTTTGATTTACTTGGTAATTTTTATGTTCACTGGTTTGCCATTGCTTTATGAACGACGGACGCTCATAACACTTAAATCAACGAAAAACTGTCTGCATCTCCCCTCTGAAGTGTCTCCACCTTGTCGTGGTAGAGGGGCTTGCGTGTCCCAATGACCCCTAGAGCTCTGCCTCCGGAAGCACAACTACATGTCGGATAGGCCTTGGGATAGGGACCAGACCAAGAGAGACACAACCTGCTGCTCTGCAGATAGACTGAGGCATCCACGTCGTCAGTGGCTGATTTCGAATCCTCGGTAAAGCAGGGCATTGCGAAACTCGCTTACTACTTCTAAGCCACTGCTTGAGGCAAGCCAGAACTGTGTAATCGTGTAGTTTGTAGTTCAGCCCCAACTCATTATTTACCATATAACTCATTGTGCGTTCATTTGTTGTTCTTCATGAGCCTGGTCTAGAGCAGGCACTGGCGATCATGTCTCTGTCTAATATTGTAATGTTCTCTGTGTTGGTCACTGACCCTAAACCACAGAACCTGCAATTCCCATGCCATTCCCATGCAATTCCCATGCAATTCTCATGTTATTTCCATGCCATTCTGAAAATGATACTGTAATCAATTTTAAGAGTTTGCGTCAAGCCTGGAGCCCAAACGAAATTATGCAATCTACTGGGAATTGAACCAATACCACCACATTGGCAAACGAGCACACTAATCATTATGTTCCCGAGGCTTTTGTTTGGCATGTTCAGCTGGAAATTTATCTAAACGTGTCCAATGTGGCCAGGAGATTTAACACACCTCGCACTTAAACTTCATGTTAGAATATTGCTTTGCTGATTCGGCAGCTTCTGCAGCTTGTCTTGTTCCTGGCGTGTGGGTATTACATTTCCTCTGGAGTAAACTAGGCTGGCAGTATTGACTTTATGTATAACACACTATTGTCTGTCCAGACGGCAGGGTACTAGTGTGTGGGTGTATATGTGTATGTGTGTGCGTGTGCATGTGTACTGGCTTCAACCCTATTTTCCTGGTTATACATCCGCTTAAGCTAGTCCATAGAAAACCGCTGTAACGCGCATTAGTCAGATCAATGGGTTGTAAATAACTACTGCCCTTTCACTACAGCTGCCTTAGCACGACGCTGAACCCAAAGGTCAAACCTTAAGCTGCAATAAAATAGTCCATAAGTTATTATGACCTTCTGGGGAATTTAGCATAGCTGGTTTCTTTGCAAGGTGAAGGAAACGATAATCCCCTGACAGAAACTTCCGTAGGGTTTGAAATTGTAGGCCGTTACATACGAGGTCTTTTTCTTCTTCCTCCTTGTCCTCCTCCTCTCCTCTTCCTCCTCCCCGTTTTGTTGTTGTTAATGTTCTTGTTGCTGTTGTTCTTCTTCTTCTGCTGCTGCTGCTGTTGCGACTGGGTATTCTTCTTCTTCTTCTTCTTCTTCTTCTTCTTCTTCTTCTTCTTCTTCTTCTTCTTCTTCTTCTTCTTCTTCTTCTTCTTCTTCTACAACAGTGGTTCTCAACCTTGTTTGGCCCGTACCCCCCTTCACCATATTTTAATAACGTCATTCCTCCCCTTCCTATCAAACATTTGGCCCGTGCTCCCCCCCCCCCCCTTTTCACCGTATTTTCAGAACGTCATTCCCCCCCCCCCCTCATATTTTCTATCTAAAAAATCCCCCCACCCCTATACAGTATACGTACAAATGTAAGGTAAATTTAATAGCACATACTAAAACAAGTCTCCCCTCTGCCGTGCGTCCACCTTGACGAGGTAGAGGGGCTTGAGCGTTCTAATGACCCCAAGAGCTATGCCGACGGTAGCACAGCTACTGGTAGGGTCACCCATGTCGGACAGGTCAAGGGAGAGGGACCAGACGAAGTGACGCACAAACCTGCTGCCTTGTAGGTAGACTGGGGACAGTCAAAGGCTAGGGAAAGCATCCCGAACAAATGCTTGTCGAAATCGGATGTACTGAGCCACAGGCTTGACAAAGAAGTGCAACGTAACTTTATCATTTCATGATGCCACAGATGAAAATTAATCGTTATGGTGCTAATCCCGTGAAGTCCCATCAGGCGGTGATAGTGCCGGGCCCCCTGCCTCGAGGGGGTCCACCCATGACTACTGGTGGTCACCTTCCCCTGTGCTGTGGAGTCAAGGCACAGAGGAGTAGGTTAAGAGTTATTGACCAAACACCCCGGACACTCAACATACTACAATGGAATGCAGAAGGAGTTTATAACAAGAAAGCCTCCCTAACACAGCGTCTTCATAAAGATAGAATAGATGTGGCATGCATTCAAGAGACACACCTCAACGCCAATCGCACATTTTCAGTCAAGGGATATCAGGCCACACGTTTCGACCGCGAAGGACACAAAGGAGGAGTTGTAATACTTACACGAAATACAATACCTTGCAGCGAAGTATCTGTGATCTCTGACAACCAAACGGAAATTATAGGTGTTGATATAATGATAAAGGACGTGAAAATAAGAATTTACAATCTGTATAGCCCGGCAGATAAGGATCTTACACTCTCAAACATGGAAATAACTGACACAAATTGCATTGCTGTCGGAGACTTTAATAGCCGTTCAGAAAGATGGGGATACCCAGATACTGACAAAAGAGGAGATGAAGTGGAGGACTGGGAAATAGACTCAAATCTCCATCTACTCAACAAAGCGGATGACACACCGAGATTTTACTCCAGAAGATGGATTACCACTTCTACTCCAGACTTAGCTTTCTGCACAGGAGACATCCTCCACAAAATCGATCGCCATGTGCTTGACCAATTAGCAGGTAGTGACCACAGACCAATCAAGCTTGTAATAAATATGGAGTATGTTCCACAGGAGCAAAAGCCTTTGCCCCGTTGGAATTACAAACGAGCAGATTGGGACAGATTTGCCATACTAACAGACACATATTGTGAAAACATAAATACACGATATGGCAACATGAAGCAAATGGTGGAAAGTCTAAACAGAGCAATAATACAGGCGGCCACTGAGTCTATTCCAAGAGGAGCGAGGAAAAATTACAAACCATACTGGACTGAAGAACTATAAATTTTGGAGGACAAAGTTGAAGATGCTAGGAAGACCGCAGAGAGAGAACAAACAACTGAAGCGTACATCTCTCTCAAAGCCATCTCAGCAAAATATAAAAGAACAGTAAATCAAACAACAAGAGATTGTTGGAGGAAAAAAACAGAAAACCTGAATTTTGACAGGGATGGAAACAAACTATGGAAACTAGTGAAAGCCATGAACAATGAAGGACCTAGAAACAAACAAATAACAATTAAACAAGGAAATGCCATGCTTACAGGAAAAAAAGCTGCAAATGCACTAATGGAACACTATGCCAGTGCAAACCACATTGATATTACAGCCGAACAGAAGAAAGCAATCAAAGATAAACAGATACATCATAGATATACAGAGACAGCAGCAGAATATATGATGGCAAATCTAACAATGGAAGAAATGGAACAGGCAATGAATACCCTAAAAAAGAAGACATCACCAGGAAAGGATGGAATCACAAATGAAATGCTAATAGGACTAGGCACTAAGGCAAAAAAGAAACTACTAGCAGTCCTAAATTACAGCTGGAAGAGGGGAATAGTCCCACAGGCATGGAAGGAAGCTATACTAATACCAGTCCCAAAGAAAGGAAAAGACCTGGAAGAACCAAATGGCTATCGACCTATCAGTCTTCTTAGCTGTGTAGGAAAATTAATGGAACGCATTATCAATGGCAGGCTAACATGGCATCTGGAAGAAAACCAACTCTTAACACCTCACCAAGCAGGATTCAGAAAGTACAGATCCACTGAAGATCAAATAACCTATATAGCTCAGGAAATAGAGGATGCCTTCCAAGAGAAAAAGCACACACTAGCGGTCTGGATAGATTTAGAAAAAGCATTTGATAAAGTATGGAAGGAAGGACTGAAAGTAAAACTACAAAAAATGCATGTCTGTGGGAAAATGTACAAATGGATCAGCCACTACCTTGAGAACAGAACTGCCAGGACAAAAGTACAAGGACAAACCAGCAAAATGATGCTGTTGGAGCAAGGTGTCCCCCAAGGAGGAGTTCTTTCACCAACATTATTCCTAGCATATATAAACGACATCACGGAAAATTTTCCAGCCAGAGTACACACATCATCCTTTGCAGATGACCTAGCCATATGGACATCTGAAGAATATATTAGTACAGCTAACAGCAGAATACAGCAAGCCCTATTAGCGCTAGAGGACTGGTCAAAATCATGGCTAGTGAAGATAAGTGAGGAGAAAACAACATGCACAGTGTTCTCCCTCTCAACTAAAACTCAGCAACCTAAGCTGGTATTGAATGGAAAAATATTGCGCCATGAAGAAAATCCAAACTATCTAGGAGTCACCTTTGATCGTCGCCTGACATGGAAGACACAGGTTGAGAAAAATCGAACAAGAGCAAGGCAAAGAATGGCAATCATGAAAAAGCTTGCTGGTACAACGTGGGGAGCAGATGAGAAAGTTCTCAAGAAGTTATATACTGGACGGGTGAGGCCAGTACTGGAATATGGCATTGCAGCTTGGGCAACAGCAGCTAAGTCAAACTTTAACAAAATAAGTAGAGTCCAAAACCAAGGAATGCGAATCATAACTGGAAGCCTGAAGACAACGCCTATTAATGAATTAGAAAAGATAACTTGTTTACAACCAATGCAGGATAGAAGAGATAGCAGAGCCCAGCAACAAGCTGAAAATTTAGAAGATTGACAGACCACCCTATGTATAAAAGGTTTAGTGGTTTTGGAAAGGGAAGACTGAAGCGTAGCAACTTTGTAGAAACTGCAAAACGAAAGATTAGGGCAGATCCCATACTTAACATATCAACAGTCAAACCCATTTACAATGCAGACAAGTTCCCAGCTTGGAGACGGCAGCAACTGCCTGAGATGATAGAAAACATTCCTGGTATTGAGAAAAAGAACACTCAGCATGAAACCGAAAGAAGAGAAATAACCCTAAACTACATAAAAGAACATTACCCAAGCAGCAATTGGACCCATGCATATACAGATGGATCAGCCAAAAATTCAGTAGAGAATGGAGGAGGAGGAATTCTCCTAAATTTAATTAATGGAGTGAAAAAAACACATTCAGTGGCAACTGGAAAGTTTTCAAGTAACTTCAAAGCGGAGGTAGAGGCTCTGAAAACTGCAGCAGAAATGCTTTTGATGGAGGAAAATAAAGACACACAAATAGCTATCTTTACAGATGCAAAGTCAGCTGTCTCAATACTGAAGAGCAAAAACAGCACAGAACTAGCTGACCTAAGAGCAGCACTCCATGGTCTATGCCAGAAATCCAAACAAGTTGTAATACAGTGGATCCCATCACATTGCAGTATACCTGGAAATGAAGAGGCTGACAGACTGGCAAAAGAGGGCGGACGACTACCACAGCCTGACATAGACATAACCTATAATGAGGCAAAGAGGTTGATAAAAAGCACTTATAGAACCAAATGGGAATCAGAGCATCCAGGCCACCAGAAGGATGATGCATATTACAAATTCGACCGAAGAGAACAAGTAGCAATCTTCAGACTCCGCACAGGACATAACAGGCTGAAATACCACTTGTTCAACAAACTAAAGGTAGGAGATACAGATGAATGTAATTGTGGAACTGGTAAAATGACAGCTAAACATTTGCTGCAAGAGAGCCCAATATATGCAGAACAGAGAAAGATATTTTGGCCCACACCTGCTTCATTCGAGGACAAGCTTTATGGAGATATCAACAAGCTCAAGTCGACTGCAGCTTACTTTAACTGTATTCAGGTTGACATTTAAATGTACATGAAGAAGTTTTTAGACTGCCACACTTGATACCACAGGCATGTCGGTTACACAAGCCTCCCAGAGGCATGAAATGGAATATTGCTTGGATAGCAAATCCATTACGTGGAAAGTCCGAATCGAAAGCTCACTGTGTGGGCTTCATAAAAGGTGGGAAAAGCGTCCTAGTGGCACAAAATGGAATATTGCTTGGATAGCAAATCCATTACGTGGAAAGTCTGAATCGAAAGCTCACTGTGTGGATGTCATCTGCAAACTGCATTCTTCTGGCTTCTGGAGGAACAGCCTATGGTGAACGGAAGGCCCAATATACGGAAGTAAGGCTAAGCAGCCATGTGCAGGACGTGACGATTCCTTGGGTGAGCCCAGTACCAGAGCGCTGTGTGATGGCTCTGCAATTATGGAAGCCTCCTTGGATGGCGGGGAATGCCCATGGTCTGCCCCTGCCTTCCCTTGAGGGCCGACCAGGATGCCTTTGGCTGTTCTATATGGGCCAGCTGGGATGGGAGATAACACCACAACAGTGAACGTCCTAAGAAACCCCCCGGGAAGGTTAACCCGGTCAACAAATGCCCGCAGAAGTCGGATGTGTCGGCCTAACGGCGCAAGAACGCAGCTGTGCTGTAAACAGGCACAACGCAATCACGTCCGAAAAAAAACCGGATGAACGAAGAAGAAGAAGAAAACAAGTCTAGACATCCACATAAAGCATGATTTGTGGGTCTACTGACTTTATAAAATGAATTTTAGAAGGATGAGACGTACTTAACTGTAAAGTATGAAGGGAAAAACAATATCAAGTAATTGGTTCTTGTATTAACGAGATCTTGAAATGGTCTTCACCCCCCACCCCCCTGAAAACCCTAAAATTCCCCCCTGGGGGGGGGGATTCCCCAGCGGTTGAGAACCACTGTTCTACAACAACAACAACTACTACTTTTACAACTACTACTACTACTACTACTACTACTACTACTACTACTACTACTACTACTACTACTACTACTACTACTACTACTACTACTACTACTACTACTACTGCTGCTGCTGCTGCTCGCGCTATTATTTTTATTATTATTACTACTACTACTACTACTACTACTACTAATACTACTACTACTACTACTACTGCTGCTGCTGCTACTGCTGCTGCTGCTGTTGCTACTACTATTATTATTATTACTGCTGCTGCTGCTACTAGTACTAATACAGCTGCTCCTGCTGCTAGTTATTCTTCCTCTTTGTTGATTGACAGAGTGGTTATTTCGTTGGCTGATTTCTTGAATGATTGATTCGTTGGTTGGGTACTTGGGTGAATGGGTCATACGATCGGTGGTTAGGTGGTTGGTTAGTTAGTTGATTGTTTGGTTACTGGTTAGTTGGGTGGTTCAGTGATTACGTGGTAGGTTGCTTGCTTTGGTGGTTAAGTGGTTGGTTAATTTACAGAGTGCTTTGATAATTAAATGGTTGGTTGTTGGATGGTAACATGGCTGCCTGATTGTTTGGTTTGTTGGTTGGTTGAGTGATTGTTTAATTGTGTGGTTAACCGATTGCCTGATTGATTGATTGCTTGGCTTGCTGGTTATGTTAGTTGGCCGGTTGTTAGGTTAGTTCCAAACACAAGAGCTAGCATGTATTTGAACAATATGTGACACTCTTCATGATAAAACTACACCCCAAGGTAATCCTCTATGGATCCTGGCAACAGGAAGGCAACACGGGTAGCTGCCAGGATATTCTCGTGTGTCCCAGATGACTCAAGTGTCTCATATTACCAGGTCGCCTTCTGCTTAGGATAATAATCAACAAGATCATGTGGACCTATACAAAGTTAGTTGCATATCTTTTACTGACGTCGCAGTCAACCCCAGCATATTTTGGCTGTTCCTGATTCCTGGGCAAGTTTACGTTCAGTAGTTTGCCATTGCTTTCTGAACGACCGGCACCCATTCCATTTCATATTAAACAAACGCAGTTATGTTTCGAACGCGGGTATGCGGGATTACAAACTGCAACCGTAACCCCTTCACCCAGACTTCTTTTAACAGAGGAGCTATGTTAGCATATAGTCACGCGATGATGAAAAACTAGAAAACAAACGTAAAGGAGTTCGGGTCGCTGATCGGGGGAACAACTTGAGACTTGCACTTGAACTCTCCGCCTTTGCCTACATCGAGTCCTTATGTGGACTGGACATAACCGGGACCAGCCCCGGTGAGGACAACACAAGAAACAACAAGCACGTAGTAGGCCCGACCAAGAACCAGTCTTATCAGGGCCAGCATAAGACAGAAAGTAAACAACCAGATAGCACAAAATAACTGTATCCGACGAACAGAGCGGAACCAATAACACCAGTATGAACTAGTACTAACAGTCCGCACAACTACGGCTCGCAACAATAACACCAGTATGAATTAGTACTAACAGTCCGCACAACTACGGCTCGCAACAATAACCACCGTTGAGGAAGCAGGCTAGACGAGATCGAATTTAGAATTTTTTTTTGTTTTTTAAATTGGAATTGGAATTGGAATTGGTAGCATAGTAAATAGACGCTCGCCTGTCGACCCGCTTGCCGTGTGTTCGATGAGTAACGCGATGGATTTGGAGTTTTAAAATCTACCTGGGCATCCAGATCGACCCAACCTAAAATGGGTACCAACATATGAATTGGGAAGTAAAAGGGGTCGGTGTGATACTGGCAGCATCAGCCACCAAGTGTCGGTTGGTCTATGAAAGTATGGGGCTAGCACCATATGCCCTATGTTCATTTAGGCGTGTGTAAGGGTGCTTTTTGTGCGCTGACTGGCTTTGAACTCAAGCGTAGCCCACACACACTACTTCTAGTAGTGTTGGACTGAATGTTGCGTGTGGATTAGCTTTTACTTATTAATAGTGTCCCTCGCCATTAGGCGAACGCACTCCGACTTCAGAGGTTATATAATGGTGCTTGACTTTCTTGCTTCTTAGAACATAATAAGCATCAAGAGAGGCATCAAGGGGGCATCTAGGAGGCATTAAGAGGGGTATCAAGTTGGGCATCAAGAGGTGCATTAAGAGGGGCATCTAGAGGGGCATCTAGAGGGGCATCAAGGGGGGACATTTAGGGAGGGGGGGGAAGTGCATCAAGAATGACATCAATAGAGTCTGTTGGACTGAATACTGTGTCCTTTTACTACTGTCTGATCTTACTTTCTTTCTTTCTGTCTTTCTTTCTTTCTATCTTTCTTTCTTTCTTTCTTTCTGTCTGTCTGTGAGTTTTTTCTTCTTCTTTGCTTCTTTATAATTTCTCAACCTTTCTGTCTTTCTATTTCTGTTTCGTTAATGCTGTCATACATTTCACTGTATTTCCCTTACAAATTATGTCTAGCTATAAATATCAGCGTTCTGACTTTCTTTTTTTATCCTTTGTTTATTTCTCGTTTCAGATCTCACCTTTGTTCTTTACTTCACTGGTGTTGGTATTTCTATTATGTTCGTTTGCGCATTGTTCTAATTCTCTTCTTTATTTGTTTATTGCTTTTCTTCCATCATCAGCGATTAGTATTACAAACGTGCGTGTCACAGACAGACAGACAGACAGACAGACAGACAGACAGACAGACAGGCAGGACGGGCAGGCAGGCAGGCAGTGTGGCAGGAAGGCAGGCAGTGAGGCAGGAAGGCAGGAAGGCAGGCAGGCAGGCAGATAGTTAGACAGACAGACAGACAGACAGACAGACAGACAGACAGACAGACGGACGGACGGACGGACGGACGGACGGACGGACGGACGGATGGATGGATAGATAGATAGATAGATAGATAGATAGATAGATAGATAGATAGATAGATAGATAGATAGATAGATAGATAGATAGACAGATAGACACAAGAAAGTACCAACGAATGGAATGAAATTGCATTTGTTACTTGTCAGTACAACTTAACACTCTGGCAACGTTTCACTATCAGGTGTAGGGAGACAAGAGCGGCCTTCGTTATTCAAATTGACTTGCTAACCAACTAAAGAACTTCCAATCAGGTATGTAAAAGAGTGTGATCCTTGTTTCACGAAGACAAGCATTCTAATGCCTAATACTGGCTTTATTTCGCTTTTGTCAATTAATAGGAGCGTCGGAGACCTAGCTGCTCTATTCATTTTGTTGAAAAGATGATTGTTCGGTGTGCCATAGTTGTAGATTCGCATATGTAAATGATCGTTGTATTAAGTAATTGTATTTATTTGTTAGGATAGGTAATCTACAAAAAAAAGAAAGTAAAAATTCATTTTTCAGAATGGGTAGGTTTTTTCTAGTACAGGTAGCTTCAGGCTTCCTTACAACTATATGCTATGATTGTGGCTTAATAAACAGAAGGAATACAATTTTATGAAAGAGTAAGAAATGTAGAGATCATGGAGGGAACTAAACACATTCCACTGAACTAAGGAGTGAGGAAAAGACAATGGAGCTGGATCGGACGCACATTGACAAAACCCGAGGACAATATAATATATATACAATATAATATAAATAGACACTTTTCTTGTCTGGAACCCACTAGGGAAACGAAATAGGAGACCTACAGATGCTTGGCGAAGAGGATTACAGAAAAGGTACTGAGGAGGTGGCGGCACTGTGGTTTCACAATTTCCCGACACCTAGCCGAAGATTCGAAATTAACCGCAGTTAATTTGAAATCAGACCGCCTTGCGTTGAGTGTCTGTTTCTCAGGAAGTAATGGAAAAGTACGGAACGCAAAAACTGTCCCGTAAAAAAACTAACAACCAGAAAATGCTGGAGTTGATTACGATGTACTGCCAAGAACACGCAGTGAACTTTAATTGGAGAGGTATTCAGACACCACTTTGCCACAACTTCCTGATTAATTGCCATGGGGTGATAAATCCGTCTTATTTCAAATTTCCGTAACTGCCATAGGTTTATAAATCAAAACATAGTTAAAATGCCAGTACAGTAGTTTTTCCAATGCAACTCCCTTTAATTTGATATATAGCACAGCATGTCTGCTACTATATTCATCATCAAGTACCGTGCCGGCTGGAGATGTCGTTCATGGCTCTCCACAGATCTTGGTCTTTGGTTTTCTGGATCAACTCTGCCGTTGATATTCCTCCATGCCACCGTCGCAATCTATCCAACATCATTTCTCGTGGTCTGCCTCTGCCTGTCTTCCCTAGATCTTTCCAGTTGTCACGGTGTTCTCCAGCGCCTCTCTTCTCATCACATTACCAAAAAAAAAACAAAAAAACTGTTTGTCTCTTTCTTATTGTTGTATATAAAGTTCTAGCTTCGTTAGCCTGGTTAAGGCATTCGTTGTTAGTTACTTTGGCAGTCCAAGGAATTCGCAACATTCGTCTCAAAAACCCCATCTATGTTGCTTACAATCTCTTCCTAATGTGTTCATTTATATTCCAAGATTCACAGCGATACAGCAAAACAGGTTATTCTTCTTCTGCTTCTTCTTCTTCTTCTTCTTCTTCTTCTTCTTCTTCTTCTTCTTCTTCTTCTTCTTCTTCTTCTTCTTCTTCTTCTTCTTCTTCTTCTTCTTAATTCACCCGGAGTTGTTTTTTTTTACGGACGTGATTGCGTTGTGCCTGTTTACAGCAGAGCTGCGTTCTTGCGCCGTTAGGCCGACACATCCGACTTCTGCGGGCATTTGTTGACCGGGTTAACCTTCCCGGGGAAACAGGTTCTATATAGCTCTTCAGCACTCTCTTTCTTACATTCAATGATAGTGACTTATTACATAAGATATTCTTCATTTTCTGAAATGCAGCCTTTGCTGCTTTTGATCTCTGTTGTGCATCTTCTATATCTATATTAACACCTTTTAAGTCATAACTGTGACCCACCCCTACTTCCCATATTCCGTTATCCATTTTTGCTTGGCCCAAATCTACTTTTGGCTTGGCACAAAATCTGATAATATTCATACAACCGTAAAACACCCACACCAAGTAACGGTCTGCATTGAAATTCGGGACCGTTGAAGATTGTCGAGGTGAAGAAAGAGGGGGGTTGAATTGGTGGCAGGTAGGCCTGACTTAAGACGGCCGACGAAGTATTGAATTACTGGCCTAATTCGCTGGCTTTCAAGACTTCTCGTCATGGCTGATCTGGGAAAGGTCGTGACCGTTTCGCCTAGCGGAGCTGTAAACATGCTTGACTTCATTATGTGTGCGCCGGGCTAGGCATGTAATGCCTTAACCCTCTTTAGTCCTGTTACTACTTTAACTTAAGTAATTTATTTAATTAAGTAAAGAGTTTAAAGTACCTAGGAAGTATAATATCATAAAATGGCAGATCAGAAGATGAAATCGAAAATAGGTGCAATAAGGCAAATCAACTCATTGGACAAATGGCACAAATACTAAAGAACAAACATGTATCAATAACTACTAAGAAAGCACTTTACAACACAATCTTCCTACCAACTCTATGTTACCATTGCCAAACCTGGACAATGACAGAAAAAAAAAGAAAAGAAAAATCACAACAACAGAAATGAGGTTCCTGAGAAGAATACTCAACAGTATCAAGACGAGATAAGATCTGAAATGAAGAAATCAGGACTAAAGTGGGGGTTAAAGCAGCACTAGATTTTATTAGAAAGCAGCAAGTCAAATGGTTTGGCCATGCAAGTAGGTTATCTGTCAACAGCATAACGCAACAAGCAGTGATGTACAGACCAGATGGAAACAGAGGAAGAGGCCGACCACGTAAATGTTGGACGGAGGGAATAGCAGAGTCCATGGGAATATCGATATATGAAGCCCATAATCGGGCACTCTCACGAAGTTTATACTTCACCTCGACACCGCAAGGTACAAGAGGAGCGTGATGAGATGAGATGAGATGAGACTACTTAAACTTCCTCTCTCTCTCTCTCTCTCTCTCTCTCTCTCTCTCTCTCTTTATCTCTCTCTCTCTTTCTTTCTGTCTCTCTGTCTCCCTCTCTCTCTCGCTCCCTCTCTCTCTCTCTCTCTCTCTCTCTCTCTCTGAGTTATTAATTTAACTGTCTGCCTCATAGAAATTAGTATAACTGTTGTTTTGTTAATAACTATTAATTCAACTCTTTCTGAACCATAATTATTCATTTATCTCTATCTAACCCATAGTTGTTAATTTATCTCTGTTTGTACAATAGTTCTTAATTCATTTATTTATATACCATAGTTATAAATGTAACGCTTCTGTCCCTTTATTATTCATGCAACTCATTCTGTCTCAGGCAATTCACACTTCATAATAATAGTAGGTCAGCATGGCCGTATGGGTAAGAGTGTGACGATGTGGGAAACTCGGATATCATGAAGGAAATAGAAATAGCTTCAGAGAGATTCGCGGCTGCAAGATCACACATCCCCAGACTTCTTGGTTTAATTTAGTTGCATGTCCTTCACAGGACGTAGCAGTCAACTCTAGCATTTACGCTGTTCGTGATTCCTGGGCAAATTTTGCGTTCAATATTTTGCCATTGCTTTCTGAACGACCGGTATCGGCCCCTATACCTTTTTCGAAAAAAAAGGTAAAAACAGCACCGCTGAGTTTCGAACCCGGGTATACGGGCTCACAAACTGCGTTCGCAAGCCCTTAGCCACGGCTACCGATCTCATGGATATTGAGATTGAATACCTAAGTTTCTTGGCTAAGAGCGAAAAGCAGGAGGAGTAGATGTCTAAGGGGGCTTTGGGGTCACAACAAGTCGGGGCACCACAGGACCGCCAAAACAACACCCTCCTAGGGGTCCAACCCCCGGGGCGGGGCGCACACCAAGCAGCAAACCCTCCCGAGCGCTTTGGAGCCAAAAAGGTTGGTGGCACCCCCTAGGGATCCAACCCCCGGGGCCCCGCCCCCCTAGGCCCCGGGGTGCACACCAAGCGGTGAACCGTCCCAGGAGCGCTACTTAGAGATATAGTGTGTATGAGGTACACACCATGGACACACATCAGTGGTTAAAAGCGAATCCAACACGGCAGCGTATGTATTGTTGGAGGAATACTGATGGAGAGTGGACCCACTACCACCCCCCAGGGGTTTGGTGCAACTACCAAAGATTTGAAGCGTCGCGCAGGGGACGTCGTCGTATTATAATGCACCACCGCAAGTGAATTAGAGCTACAACCTCCCAGGGTATATCAAGATGAATGGTTGTGAGTGGCTCAAACGTCGGCACAGAGCTGCGCTGCGGTCGGCCTTGTGTTGGTCTTTTCTGTTCAAGGCACAATGCACAAGCGAAGCGGGGCGTGGACCATAGAAGAGTGTATATTCTGTGAGAGGGGGGTTAAGCGTCCTTATGAGATGTGTGAGCGTTGTACGCTAGATGCCTTCCATAGGATGATTTCGAAGTTTGAGAGAAAGACCAACATCAAGCTGCTTCCATATAGAGGTATGAAACTGGATGGTGTTTCAGAGACATGCCTACTTGCCAGTGGTTCAAGAGCCCCACAACATTTTGTGGAAAGCCCTCAAGACGACGATTTTGCGACTATCATCTCCGGATCATCCGACGCCAAGGCAGAAGAATAAGTGGGGGAACTATAATTATTCATACTCCTTGGGGTTGGAGGTCCTTAGGTGTTCCACCAGACTGTTTGGAAACAATCGCTGAGGAGGATGTGTAGAACGGGTGAATGTCTAGCCTGTCAATTTGAAGCTGACTGGGATAGTGAACCGTGGAGCGGCGATGTATCGGTGGCTGCACGATGTATGGTTCTGCAACATACCTTTTCGCTCTGGATAAATCCAAACTTGCGCGCCAGTCAACACACTTCCGCTTAAAACGATCACGCCGGATGTAGCGTGACTGAACGGAGCAAGCGTGATCGTTTTGTTTCTGCGTGACAAGTTTTATGAGCCGCGCGACAATTTTTTTCTCGGTAAGAAAATTGCGCGGCCCAGAGCGGAGTTCAGAATTAGAGACTAGCGACTCAAACTTAAAATGAAGAATTGTAAGTGGCTTGTGCAAGAAGGGGCCTCGATCCGGTGCGATCGCAGGTGCCGCGGCGAGTTCTGCTACAAACACCTCCAACTACTTAAAAAGGGTAGGAATGTGTTTGGGTGCACTATCTGTAATACGGTAGTACAGCAACCAGTTCGATATGTGCCACACTTGTGATAGTGAACTAGCTGAGCGCTATGTGGCTCTGACAAGAGATTTGCCAGTAGACGATCCCTTGGAGAAATTCATCGAGGTGAAAGAGGCTATGAAAAAAGAGCGCGCTATCTAGCGGGCTATTTAGCAGGCGGGCTTCTGGCTGGTGGGGTGAAGTCAGTAAGCTCTTTTTTCTGGTGCAAGTCGGCAGAAAGTTTGCGTCGAATTTCGGCCTGCTGTTGTCGAAATTTCACTGATTCATTCAGAATTAATTTAAATTCTGCATCAGAAATTTCCTGGTCCTGCAAGGCCGCCGAGACAAGATCGGAGATTGTTGAAAGTTTCGTTTCAACCAAAATCCTGATTTCGTCATGCTTCTTGGCTTTAAGTGCACATCTGCGGGTCACCAACTTGCCGGCCGCCCCCAATAGCCCACATACGAGAGCGCCTATCTCTAGACCAAAGACGACTGGGACTGCAATAGCGGTTGACAGAAGTCCCACACTCACCGTAATCAGTGCTGTATCAATCCCATCCAAAACATTCACAATCCGATGGTACTTCTTATATAATAGAGACCGTTTTTCATGCTCGGCCTCCAAACTCTTCTGTAGTCTAGTGATCTCTTGAAGACGAAAGGTCTGGTCGGGCGCCATTGTATAGTAGTGCACCTATATATTCAATTCGCAGTGATACGTTTTGAATCCTCCTCAGTGACAGGGTTGTTGGTATACAAAAGTTTTATAAGATGAATCCATGGTGAAACCTTAACTTCTCTCAAATTGATGGTATCAACACCACTAGCATCCTTAAGTATGTTGACCGCAATTCGGTCATCAGTAACTTCCACCTTTCCACCGAAAGTAATAATAACCCAACCCCTCGCCTCGCGAGCCAGAGATTTTACTTGAAGGCCTGGCATAACATCCCCCCAATTTGTAAAAGGCCCATCCTTAAGAAGGAGCTTGATATATAGTTTGCTCCCTGGGATAGGACGATCGATATATGCAGGCCGGGGCCGGCTGTTCACCTCCAAACTAAGGGTGTAAACCTTATCATCACCTTTAAGGTAGAACTGACCTACCTCATAGCCTACATATACCTCATCAGCGAAGTTAAGTATGCATGGTAGTACTCCCATATTTGAAAGGTAAATGGGTTTATTATTTGACCATCCAAGATAGGGATTTTGTACCACAAACCACAACGGCCAGTCAGAGGCACCGAATCGACCTTCCAAATAATTTTTTGTATTGGCCCAGTACCCCATAACTCTAGTCTGTTCATCTTTCAGCGCAGTCCTATGTTGCGCATCAACATATTTTTTAGTGGCCGCATCTTGCTCCTCCACCGGTTCAGCTACATTGGTGATTCTATGGGCGCCCATATTTAGTTCCTCTGTCAGCGTTCCACGTTTAGAGAGCCGCTCCGTAAAACCACGCGTAGCGGCATCACTAGGTCCCGAAGGCTCCCCCACATTAGTGAGGCGAAACCCACCCATGGATAGTGTACCTTGCATAGTGTCCCCATACTTGCTCACGAGCCCAGCTCGGCTGAGCTGGACAACTGTACCTCCGTTGCACTTTCCAACAGACATGGTCTATACCATACGTAGTATTATGTCTTCAAATTGCTGCCCGCCCGCCAGCCCACGAAGCACATGAAGACATAAATGACCACAGATCACATCGTCTGCCTTCTGCAACTGAAAAGTTTGGGTGCGCACGGGGCACCCTAGATAATCCAGGATCTCCTGGGGTGGGTCAAGCCCGAAACTATCGAAGTAAACTGCCATAGGCCCCGCCTTGTAATAAGCCACCCAGTGGGTCCCCTCACCCTCTGACGAGTCTAGATTGACAATCCCACATTCCGGGCTGTGTAGAGCTGCGGGAAGACCATCGCGCATAAACACACCGCGGAAGTGGGGTATATCCTTAGCCGCCTTCTCAATATCAAAGTTGCTTAATGCTTCTTTTTTTTCATCCCCTTACCACCTCTAGCCAGGTACACACCCTTACCCCCCAGCATGTCCCTAAGACCAGGTTGGTTGGCCAACACCAACTTCAAAATATCCTCTCCTAAACCCCCCAGCTGAGGCCGCCCGGCCAACTTCATAACATCCTCCCCTAAACCCTGACCCTTCCTCGGGCGGCCAAACTGCTCAATACTGCGAGACACACCACCCACTTCACGCATCACCCTACCCAGAAGGTCATCCCCAAAACCTCGACCCTCCATCGCCCGGTTATGACGAGCCTGATCAACTGCCTGTGCCACACCAGCAGCTCCGCCCATCAAGCCCCCCAAGCCACCCAGCCAGGGGAGCGCCTTAGCCAAGAGAGGGAGCACAGCCCCCAAGGCGGGGAAAAACCCACCCACCTTAACCATCTTTTTGATCTGGCTCTTCGAGAAGACCAGCTCAGCCCCAGAACCCACCGCCACATTCTTCTTAATGTGGTTAATCTGACGCTGGGTCAGGCCGACTTTATCAGCACCGTGCAGCTGCCCCACACCCAGACGTAGGGTGGCACCAGTGCCGTCTTTCGCCGCCTTGACCAACGTCTCTTTCTGCCCCGGAGAGAGGCTCAGCCCATATGATACCAGCGCCATAGTTATTTCACTATATCTCTAGTGTTTAATTCAAGACTGTAGTAAACTTCCTACCGTCAGATTCTAAGAATAGAGACTTATCTGCAATGACCACAGCGAAAGCCTTGGTGTCTGCAGGCACAGCAGCATCGAACTCCACCTTGAGAGTGATAGCTTGAACAGCATTCTTAATGGCCTCAGACTGGGCCCGCAAATCAATAACGTGTATGGGGTAGAGGGCCACGAAATCTACAGGACTCACCAGGTTGGACGACTCCCGGCTGGTAATACCATAGAACGCCTCCTTGAAGTCAGCAAAAGCTTTGTAGGCCCGAGAGGTTCTATACTCAGCGAAGTTGACATTCAGATCCACTAGGGGGTAGCGTGCGCTGTTGATCAGGGCGTGAATATTCTTCACCTGCACATGATCAAATATGGCATTGTTTTTCGTCTGATCATTTTCACGAGCTGTTTGAAAAGCCACCAGAATCCATCGAGGCTTCTCTGTTTGGGATTTAACTCCCAACTGCCAGGTGAAGGATGTGGACTGCGGCACATGCCTAAACTATCACACTGTAAGGCGCGGAAAGCCACAGGCACTCTAACTTTATTCTCTATCAGAGTCATCAGCGAGCTCATATAGGTCAGAGAGGGAATAACGTGAGGCATCATCCAGGCAATCTTAGACAGTTCAATCCTACCCTCTGGTGGGGGGACCACAGCGCTTACGGCGGCTCTACCTTCCGCGGCGGGCACAGCCGCCCGCCTGAAACTACTGCGGTGGATGGCCTGAGCAGTCGTTCTGGCGATCTAGCAGTAGGGACTGCTTGACACCATAGAGCACCTTCTGATAATCATTACAAAACCCAAAGAAGTATTTGAGTGGGACACAGAAACTGAAGTTGCCCGGAGTTGTAGGTTTACCCATCATGATAAGCCGCCGCCTTTCCCAACCGGAATTCCCCACCGCAGCAGCCCCCACATCAGAGTCCTTATACCAACCCATATTGAGGCCTTCGCCCCAAGCAAAGTCCTCCCCACACGACAGAAGAGTCATCATGGTGGTGGCCTGCCCCGGATATGACACATCATCAATGGTGTTGTTGTTGAGTTGGTAACGTATTTTGTTGAACATGAACGCGACCGCATTGTTAACCAAAGCTACCAGACTATTCGCATCATAATGTTCCTCTCGAAACGATCTGAGCCGGCCTTCTACAAGAAGATAGCTCTTGGAAGGGCAAGTGAAGGTATCCTGAGTGTGTATATCAATCTGGATGGTGTTATTCTGGTTGAGGGCAGCAGGGTTCTGCGACTCATACTCCCGATACTCAAAGGATTCAATACCCTCATCGGTATGTACAGGCTCGGTAATTTCAAGCATGGAAGTGCGTTGCTCGTCCATGGTGATATTATAAACGTCTAGACTTATCTCTAATTGTCTTGAAACCTCCTCCCCGGCTGGCGATATCCAACGCCTCCAGACTGGGCTGGACATCAGGCTGGACAGCGAGCTGGATAGTGGGCTGGACAGCGAGCTGCTTTAAAACCTCAGCGCTCTTAGCTGTGAGTTCCCTCTTCAGCTGGGGTGGCAAAGGCTTGAGCGCGTCCACCAGCTTCTTGGCAGCCGCACCTGCGGAGGCCACAGACTCCGTCGTCTTGGCCACATTCCTAACTAAGGGGCTGCCAACAAATTTGGCAACTTTACTGACAGCGCTGGGTATCACCTTAGCACCTGAAGAGACCAGACTTCCAACCGCCCGAGCTGCCGAGCCCAACCAATCGAACATCCCCCCACCTACTCGTCTCCGACGTCTTGGGAAAACATACATGGTTACACACTGCGAATATGTAGCCTTATAGTTATTTGCTCACCTCTAAAGTTTAATTGTGCGCCGTCTTGGTCAGTCAACCAGACGCGTATGCCGTGTATACTACCAGCTTGGGAGATGGGGAGGTAGACAGCAGTTCTGGGAGACTCTAAGATCTTATAGCCGGGGCACACGTTGGGGAAGAATGAGTAGATGGTGGGGTGGGACCCCCCACCGAGGTAAGACCCACTCACCACATTGCAATTGACTAGAATGCTATTCACGTGGAAGATGTCTATTGGTTTCTCCCCTTCTTTATAGCCCTTAGTCAGTATTT
Source organism: Cepaea nemoralis (assembly GCA_014155875.1). Taxonomy (NCBI): domain Eukaryota; kingdom Metazoa; phylum Mollusca; class Gastropoda; order Stylommatophora; family Helicidae; genus Cepaea; species Cepaea nemoralis. The sequence goes on from JACEFZ010002966.1 coordinate 35,514, forward strand.
GTGGGTCGAACCCCAGGATTTTGCGCAAAGTTGAAGCACCCATATCAACCTCATAGTCGGGGCTGGTTATCTTTACAAAAGCCCGAAGGGTTGAAGGGTTGGGTCCTATGGCGATGTAATACTTCTCCTCGGCCTTCTCATCCCAATCCTTGGCCTCCTCCATCTTTCTTTGAATCTCTCTATTGATCTGGGCGAGCTCATAAGCCCCCTCTTCTATAGTGATAGTTTTCCACTCCTTCTTCCCCACACGGTAGATAAAAGTATTGTTGGTGGAGTTAACATTGCTGATGGAGTTGTAGGTCTCTAGATTCAGCAAGGCCAGCTCGTATGACTTCTGGGGGTCAAGGTACAGCGCTGGGGAGTAGTAGGTTGTCCAGTCGCTTTTATCCGACGTTACCACCAGGGATATATTCTCCTTCGGTGCGAGTCGCACCTCCATCGCTGCGAGCCGGTCGCGGATGTCCTTCAACACTTGAAGCTCCATGTTTAATGAACAAAGATTCTTCTGTTCAACTTGATGGCCTGCTCCGTAGAGATCACTCCACTACGCATAAGCTCATCCAGTATCGCAGATATTTCTGTGTCAACGCCCGTATTCCCCGCCTCCTTCGAAGCTACTAACAGGGCTAGGCGCTCCACCAGAGTGTTGGGGTCGTTGTAGTATAATACACCACTACCTCGGATTAGTCCGTATTTTTTCCCTTTTTTACTATAGACAGGTATTTTAGCAAGTTGGGCCAGCCGGCTAAATGTCTCAATAGCTTGTGGGGTGTATTGTCTTGTTTTGACGAACCGCTTGGTTAGGAGATCGTACAGCGTCTCATCGGCCGGAGCCGACAATACTAGGGTGTCCCCATCAAAAGCTTGCAACCGGCCCGCGGCCAGAGCTGCTGGATCAATAGTTAGGGTACCGAATTTGCCTCCTCGGAGTTTCAGCCCTTGCCCACGAACAATAACCTCTTGTCGATTATCCAATATAGTTTTAACACGCTCCCTATATGCGGCCATAGCAGCAATATCACGATCTATTTCAATAATTTCCTCCGCTGTGGTGTCGCCCCTCCTCTTCCTCGAAGCGAGTTCGTTTGAATTTAGTTTTCTGGAGCTATCAAGGATGCCTCGAAGCAAGTCATCCGACTCCTGAGGAGTGTGCTAGGCATTTGGGTACTTATATTTCTCACTAACGATTTCCATAGTCCAGGCCCTGATCTACATCAATTATAATAGGTCCCTGAAGGGGGTTCTGGGGCTATGGCCTCATCTGCTCTGGCCTCCTCTGCTCTGGCCTCCTCTGCTCTGGCCTCCAGGGCTCTGGCTCTCGTCCTCAATGGCCCTGTTCAATGCCACAATGGCCTGAGCTAGCTCGTTAGCTTGTTTGTTTGTCCGTCTAGCCAATTCACCGGTCTGTTTGTCTGCTATTTTAGCCAACTCACCGGTCTGAGCTTCGACCATTTGTTTTATTGCCCTCGTTTGTTGCGCTGACCTATCTGCTACAGTTTTAGTAATTGGTGTGAAGAGTTTGGCTGCCTCCTGTTGTAAATCTGCTTCCCCCACCCTCTCCGCCAGAAACCGCTGCTTCAGGCGGTCCCGACGTGCTAGATAATCCTTCACAAAAGCGTTACGCTTTGTTTGGTTAGTCACATCAGCCCACATGTTGTTGCTATCGCAATGACATATATATCTAAATAGAAGACTTTGGGATATAGAACCGATCGAATCCACATCGGTATTTACCATCGTGGGCCTTGCTGGTCAGGTCGATTACTGCGAAACCGTAAGGTTTGCTAGTACACTCTGTGAAGAACTCCCTGAATTCATCAAAGGGCATATCACCACCAACATAGGAGTCATGGATAGCGCGCAGGTTCTTCGTGTCTTGGTTGAAGATCACCAATAGATTGGCATTGTCACGGATGGCCTGCTTGGGAATTCTGAAGAAGCTCTGGGTTAGGTAGAATGTGTCGGCACCGCCGTGCCGGCCCTGGCAGAAGTACTTCTCGATCGGTCCCTGCTTCTCCAGCATGACATCGTCAAAGACCATGACAGCTCTCTCTTCAGGGTTCAGGTCCTCAACGGGGATGATGTCTTCGGCTGAGCTATGACAGGAGGCAATATTTTGCCCCGCAACCTCCCCGACAGACTCGGCCCAATCCTGGAGGAACTGGTACTTGTCCTGTCCCAAAGACTTCGAATACAGGTGCAGTCGGTCATAGTTTAGGTAGCCCGGCTTCAGTAGTAGGTTGAGCATCATGTTTGTTTTTCCGCACCCCGATGGCCCGCACACAACACAACGAACGGTGTCCGGCAGCAGCCAGTGGTGGTGGTGGCGGGCTTTGTCCTCAAGGTCGAAGTTGGTTATCTCCATTTTAAATATATACATATTTGCAATATCTTCAATATGTATTGCCTGCGCTGTAAGAAGCAGACTCCTACGCTGGAGGAGTCGGAGGTTGTGCTGAAAAATCGTCGAATAACCAGACGCGGCCTCTGTGAAGTTTGTGGTGCTAAGAAGAGCCAGATTGTTGGTATGGGGCTCCTCAACAAAGCACTGAATATGTTGCCTTTGCCTGAGCTGCACATGAGGCTGCCTGAGGGCGTCAGCTCTGAGGATGTTCCTGGAGGCTCGTTCCAGAATACAGGGAAATATAGCTACTGTGGCCCTTTCACTAAACTAGATAAGCGGATGGCCCAAGGCTATGAGGGGGTCAACACACTCGACCGCGCCTGCAAGGCTCACGACATTGCTTATGCGGCTCATAGCGATACAGCTAACCGCAACGTTGCTGATGATGTCCTAGCCGCGGCGGCTGAAAATATTGCAGCATCTGCTCCCGACTGGGAGAGTCGCGATGCCCGCATAGTCTCGGCCCTGATGTCGGCCAAGAGCCGCTTTGGTATGGGTGCGCCCTCGTTTTGAATATATAGACATCTGTAGTATATCAATATGTATTGTTTTCGGTGTAAGAGACAGACCCCCACTAAGGGTGGGACGATTAGCAGGATGAAGAATGGGCGGTCGGTTAAGCGTGGCACCTGCATTGTGTGTGGTGGAAGGAAGAGTCAGATTGTTAGTGGGAAAGGAATCATCTTTGGGCCCAAGTCACCAATCAAGGACATCCCCGTCTTGGGCTCCCTCTTGGGATGGCTGTTATAGAGATATGTGATATGGTCTTACAATAATGGAGCGTGTTTACTACAGCCCGCAAGGTTATTGGAAAGGACATTCAGCTGTGAAGAAGTTGGCTGCTGCAGCTAAGGTCAGTGAGACTGAGGCTAGGGAGTGGCTTCAGAAGCAGGCTATCTGGCAAATCTACCTGCCGCGCCCTCGCTATATTCCACGACCCCACATCGCCGAGTCCACACCGAACGCCGTCCATCAAGCAGATCTTTTGTTTCTCCCACATGATCGCGTTGGTTCTGGCCGCACGGCCAGGACCTATAGGTATGCCTTGACGGTGGTCGATGTTGCCTCGCGCTATAAGGAGGCTGAGCCGCTAACAGACAAGAGTAGCGACGCGGTCGCATCAGCGCTTGGACGGATCTATAAACGCGGGCCGCTCAGGTGGCCTAATCTTTTGCAGATTGACCCCGGGCGGGAGTTTATGGGTGCTGTCAGTCAGCTGGTGGCTAAGCATAAGACACAGGTACGTCGTGGGCAGGCTGGGAACCATCGTCAGCAGGCTATTGTCGAGCGGTTCAATCGCACTCTGGCAGAGAGACTGTTCGGGGCCCAATATGCCCAGGAGTTGTTGCTCGCTGCCCGAGGCTCAGATGAACGGTCGGTCGAATGGGTGAGAGCTCTGCCCCAGGTAGTCGCTGCGATCAATAATGAGGTGACTCGTTTGACTGGTAGGAAGCCGGCTGAGGCAATTAAGGATTCGTCCGTCTCCCACGCTCCAGCCGCGCCTGCCCGCCGCGCTATCGGGCGGAAGGAACCGGTGATTCCAGCCGACTCGCAGGTCAGGTATCTCTATTCGGCGGGCGAGCTTGAGGGGGGCCTGCGTCGGGCCACTGATCCTACATGGTCGCTGACCTTGCACAGGATTAGTCATATCACCCAGCAAGAGGGACAGCCCACTCTTTACTACCTAGTGGATGGGCCGGCTCGTGGTTTTGTGCGCGAGGAGCTGCTCATTGCTCCTCCAGACACACAGCTACCCCCTAGCAGGATTCTAGGAAACCGTAGGCCCTAGTGTTGATACCATCAGCACAAATCCACTTTTTCGTGTCCATGGGGCTCAGAGATGTTTTGTTCATCTCATAAACTCCTATCTGGTGGCCCTTGCTTCGGATGGCAACCTGTGTGTGTTTGTATTCACGCTGGCTGAACAGACTGTCCTTGTAGTGTTCGTGTCTGAGGTCCTTCTTCACAACTGTCCGAGCCACTCCTTTGGCTTTCTTGATGTTGGTGGCCTCCTCTAGGATTGAGTACATCTTTGGTCTGAGACCGACGAACTCGGCTATCGAACGACCATTGCACTCGTCTTTGAATTTGCCGACCACCTTTTTATTCGCAGTCGAATGGTTGGGGTGGTCACGCGGATAATCAGAGAAGTCGTACCAGTCAGGGTGGGCCTTCATGTCTGCGTACACATCCTCAGTCTCCACCTGAAGTAGAAGGGAGTCAGTATCTGTGTAGCAGAGCTGGAGTCTTTTACCGTATTGGGGTTTAAGCCGGTTGTACCAGAAGTCGTACATGAGATGCTTGGATAGGTCCAGGATGGCCTGCCCACAATAGACGGGTTTATTCAGCTGGACCCTGTTCTTGATGCTGTGCACCGCCACCAGTCCGCCGTTGAAGATTCTACACGATTCGTAGTTGGGGCTGGCGATTAATTTTCGGAGTCGATCAGTCTCGGCGCCTCTGACAAGGTTGACTCTGATACGCTTGCGAACATTCTCCATACTCTTCCCGAAGACGGCATTGTTCATCAGCTTGAAGAAGTCCTTCTCAAATTCTGATTTGGCTTGGGCCCGTAGAGAGGTGTTCATCTCTATGTAGGGCTTCATCCATTGGGACTGATTGAACTTGATGGCTCGGTGGATCTGGGTGACCTCTAGACCGAGGCTGTGATAGAGTTTGAGATTGCGGTAGTGGACGACGTATCGCTCCTTGTTGTGGAGGTGAGGTACCAGCTTTGTTTGCTCCGTGAACTTACCCCCCAGTTTGTTCTGGAGCTCGCGCTGATAGCTGCTCAACCAGGCCTCGGGGACGGTCATGGTTTCTGGAGCTAGTGGATAGTCGCTGTGGGCTTCATGTAGATGTGCTGGGTACTTCATATCAACCTCAACAAGCCATCCCTCTGGGGCGTTGTCGGGGGTGCTGAGTACCTCCTCGAGAGTTGGATTGGCCCATTGGAACCCGCCGGTGGGGAGGTATTCCATCATGGCCCATCCATACAAGTTATTGGCATCGAGGTACATGATCCATGAATTGGGTGTTGTGGGGTCATAGTCTGAAGTCTTGGGGTTGTTGGCCTTAGCATACCTCTTGGAGACCATGGCCACACCTCCTCGGAGACCCTTCTCAAAGAGGAGGTGCATATCCAAGTCGGTTAGGAGCTCGAGTTGCACCTTCGTCTTTTTTAGGAGTGCGTCCCATGCCAGGCCGGGTGCACTGATGTAGTGGGCTGGGTCGAGCTGATATACCTCCATGCAGGTGTCTCGGAATGCCTCGAACATATCAGCCAACAGACCAACGTCTGTTTTCAGGTATAGGTCATGGTAGCCTCCGAGTGTTTTACAATCGAGCTCCTGCCACACTTTCTGGGCGTGGGCATAATCAGAGTCACTGATTCCTTCTCGGGTGAGCTTGCTGTAGAATGCCTCTTTGGGTGGTAGGCGGTCCTCGGCAAAGCGCTCGAAGCTGTCCATATATTCGTAGGGGTATACACCCTTACGGAGAAGGAGATGTGACTGGCTCTGGCTTAGCGTGGTCCTGAACTTACTCATTAAGACAGCCCAGGGGGTGTGCTTCTCAGTGTTGCACGTCTCACATCTTGAGATTATGTCATTGCCTCTACGTGTCAGAGCCATTGATTTGCCACAGTGCGTCAGCTCGCTGAGGTTCCCTACCAGGGTGTCTAGAGAGCTATTCATGAACTGTAGGCTGTCAATGAATTGCAGCTGACCGATGGTGAAGGAGGCGTACTTCTCTAGGGTGTTTGGTATGCAGGTGATTGTTGTGTTGTCTACTTGTTTGGTTTGCCATTGGCCGTTTTTCTTCTTCTTGTAGACTGTTCTTTTTCCCCAGTCCAGACGGCCGGCCGCTTGCATGATGATGTGGGAGTCGTATCCTCTGAGGTTGTGAAAGACTACAGGTATCCTCAGCTTGTCTCTATTGATGCGCCATGCCAGATTACAGACATTGTGGGCTGCACCCCGGTATTTGCCTGTAATATGGCAGTGGTCTCTCACCTTGTCCTCCTCCAGCGGCTCTTTACAGATGTGGCAGGTGGTGGCGGAGGCAAAGTCTTCACGGTCTTTTTGCCCCAGCACCATCAGAGCCGGCCGCTGTAACTTGTGGTGGATGGTGGCCTGCTCTTGTCCCAAGCGTTTGAGGAATTCATCGGCAGCATCCTCCCCCCGATATATGACAGGGTTTGTGGTGAGGCCGTCGCAGCGTACAATGGTGTAGCCGAAGCCACAGGGGGGCTGCTGGGCCAGCTGGCGCGTGTTGCTCTGGCTTGGATCCATTGCCGCACCATGTACTGGAACGTTCAAGGTCTCAAAGTCTGCGTATATGATGTATGGTGCCCTCATCTGTTTCTGGAGGGACTTGAAATTCATCTTTCCCTCTTTAGGCATGACATTCACCTGACAGGCTGTGTTGATACCTTGACAGAGTGGCACATGTTGGTCCAAGGTTTCCTGAGAGGAGTGTACATGGAGACAGTTGAGACATGGATACTTCTTACCCTTGTGTTTGCTGTTTCCACATAGAAGCCGCCCCACATCCTTGACCCAGACATAGTGCCTATTCTCATCCTTGCGTAGGAGCATGAGGTTGATTTGGGTGCGCTGGAGTTTGTTGGTTCGGAGTATGGTCGGTCCTTCTTTCCACCCAAAGACCCGGATGGCTATGGTAGGATTCTGTTTTTCAAACTTAGCAATACTGGATAGCTGCACAGGGAACTCGATTCCTTCAAAGTTTAGCTCTCCCAGATGGGCACTATACTTGTAGGGTCTATTAGGGTTCTCTCCATGAGCTACCGGGTAGAGTGCTGAGAGTATGGCCCATTCAAAGCAGCGGTTGTCCTCATTCTTTACATTCACAACACAACGTGGTGGAATGAAACTGGGCGTTGCGAAGTAGCTAGCACCTCGGAATGGTTGGTATTTTGCGATGTAGAGATCGAGCTGCACACACTCTTCATAGTGCCAATCCGAGCCCTGATTGGTGAAGCATTCACTGTCAGCGAATATCTTGGCTATGGCAAGGTCCAACCCCTCATCAGTGTCTCCCTCATGTAGTACTTCATAGTTCCTGCTTCCATGGATGGCGATGGCTGTAATCTCTTCACCTTCTGGGGTGGTGCGAGAGTATTTTAGATGGAGATACAGCTGCATTTTAACACTACCATAATCCCCCAACCCTTTTACTACCAGAGCTTTGATGGCGGGCACCATCGAAAGCATAAATATTGCAGGTTCATCATAGCTGCTACCTTCTGGGACAGTTGCTTCATATTTTCTCAGGCTCCCCTCCACCTCCCGGGCGAGTTTCAATTCGGGTGCGTTGCAACTTAAAGTGGCATCCACCTTAGCCACTTCATCTCGCACACGAGCAACATGGGCAAGGAACTCTGCTTCATAGTCAGCGTGGCGTTGAGCACGCTGCTGGGCGCGGTGTCGTCGCTCGGCGACGATCGCAGCTCGGTCGGCGGCGGTACCATGTACAAATCTCAGAGCGGTGGTAATCCCTGCTTCAAGTCGTGCCCCGTGTAGATTGGGGTTCTTCTCGAGCAGGGAGGCCCTAGCCATCTCACGCGCTCTGGATATCTCCCCCTCAAGAACGGCCTTCCTCCTCCCACTGTATGGCATGCCATACTCGCGGGCTTGCTGTTTCAGTTGAACCAGCGTAGGCATGGTTAAATACTCAGGTCTGTCAGTCTCTAACAGGTGAGCGTGTACGTACAGCGGATAGTTCCATGTCTCTAATTGACTTTTATATTTCTGTGATCATAGCCAATCGCTGAAACTCGGCGTTAAAAGGCTTTACCTTCTCATGGTACCATGTTCGACGATTGGCTGCGTTATAACCACACTCCTTACAAATTGATAGATAGTTTGTGACCCCCCTCCCACAGCTTCTGCATGGTTTGGTACATGTCCCTTTCCGTACTAGAACTGCATGTACTTTACAATACTCACGCATGCAACTACGCTCACAGAGTGCAGTTGAATATAGCCGTAGCCACTTACACGTGTTCTTTGCGGTGCGCATCCTGATATATCTACAGATGATACACTCTAAATCAACGGCTCGGTCGCCTGTAGGCGACCCGTGTGGGCGCTCCGGGCGGATGGCGCCCCGGGGCCTAGGGGGGCGGGGCCCCGGGGGTTGGATCCCTAGGGGGTGCCACCAACCTTTTTGGCTCCAAAGCGCTCGGGAGGGTTTGCTGCTTGGTGTGCGCCCCGCCCCGGGGGTTGGACCCCTAGGAGGGTGTTGTTTTGGCGGTCCTGTGGTGCCCCGACTTGTTGTGACCCCAAAGCCCCCTTAGACATCTACTGGAGGTCATGTGAGGAAGTTGTGGACGTTACACATCTCACGACGACAGTTGGAGATCGGAAAAAGAAGACAATAAGGCCTGGGAGGATTGTTAGCAATGAAAACCTAGCCACGGGTAGATAGAGCCCATTACATTTGATGGAACCTGTCTAGAGGAAGCTAACCTGACATAAATGCATGCTGAAATCGGACTCACTGACCTTTTTATGTATAACTAGGTGTTAATGAATTCCATCGAAAGAGGAACAAAGAATTAGCGGAAGAAAACACAATTTCAGTATTTTTTTGTTGTTCTCGCTCGCTTTGAACTCAAGCGTAGTCCATACACACTATTTATAGTAGTGGTGGACTGAATTTTGCGTGTGGGTTAGCTTTCCCTATTAAGTGTCCCTCGTCATCAGGCGAACCCACTCGGACTTCAAAGGTACTTGTAATTTACGCCTCCAAGTCAAGGACGACAGGTCAACATTTTAGTCCAACTGTCCGGTGTAGGGGGTGAACCGCTTACCTCGGCATCAGCACACCGGATGTTTAAGATCACGCGTTCTCATCCATTTGGTCATGCGGACCTGCATTTCAGTATTATAAAACATAACTGGTGTTACGCCTTGCATTGAATTGTAATAATAGTATGAGTATCGGACGTTCAAAAAGCAATGACAAACTAAGGTAAGTTATTTGCATACCCTTTACAGGACGTCGCAGTCAACACCAGCAATTTCTGCTGTTGTGATATCTCGACAAGTTTACGTTCAGTAGTTTGCTATTGCTTTCTCAACGACCGGCATTCAACCCATTTCATTAAAAACAAAAAAAAAACAAAAAACAAAAAATTTAAAGCAGTCTGCTGCCAAATCGCCCACAGCTGTGTTTTAAGCGCGGGTATGCGGGATTATGAATTGCGCCTGTAACTTCTTCACCACGGAGCGGGTAATGGCAAACTACTGAATGTTAATTTGCCTAACAAATCACAAATAACCGAAATAATTGTTTACTTCTGATTTCGAACCTGCTATGGCGGGATGTTGAATCGGAGTTCACTACTCTAAATCACAGACACCGACTCAAAGCTAGTACGTGTAAACAAAATCTCTCTTCCCGCAACACCCAGCGCCCTCTCTCGCATTATAATTTCAGAACCACTGTATTAGACTAATGGAAAACCCGTGAAAGAATAGACTGAACTGTGACACGGTGACGCGAGAAAAAATTAGCCCGTTAGAATTCCACCCTATTCAGACTACCCCCAAGAAGGTTACATAGAGGCGCATTATTCCATGCCGTTTTCATTACTTCACCGCTAGAGATATTCAGTACATGAGGTCAGGGGTCATCTAATATTTAACGGTCTGTGGCAATTTTTAGCGAAGACAGGTTTACGGGTGCATCAAAGGGTGGCTTTAGAAATGGCGGTTGGTGGAATTTGTACTGGCTCTAGTTTCGCAATAAACGGTAAATGATAAGACTGCCTGACTAACGAGAAGGCATGAAGTTGCTTTAATCATGTACAACCATTACTTTTTTTTTTCCTTGGGGTCTTTTTGCGTTCATTCATTCATTCATTCATTCATTCATTCATTCATTCAAAATAGTGCCACTTCTCTTTGATAAAGTGACAAATCGTGGTCTTGTTTCATTCATTCATTCATTCATTCCTTCATTCATTCATTCATTCAACATAGTTCATGTTCTCCATCATGTAGAGATAATTTGTGGTCCTGTTGCGTTTAGACATTCATTCACTCATTCATTTGATCATTCATTCATTCATTCATTCATTCATTCGTTCATTCATTCATTCATTCATTCATTCATTCACTCAATTATTCATTCCGTTATCGATGTTCGGGCTGATCGGTTGGCTGATTGTCAAGATGGTCGTTTGTTTTGATTGGCTGGTTGCTTGCTTGCTTAGTTCCTTGGTTGGCTCAAGACTTGGCTGTCTGGTTTGGTTAGTTGCTTGCTTGGTTGCTTGCTTAATTGCTTACTTTATTCTCATTCTTCTGCCTCTCATCCTCCTAAGAAGCATAGGCCCTCAACTCAAGCGAATCCAAAACACCCTCGCGGTTAGCTGGACTTTCAACTGAAGTTATCTACAGAATGTGGACATGGGACGTAAGTTAGAAGCTTATGCTCAATAGCAGTGTGAGCTACTTGGACGTAAACGCACCCAGGAACTTCTTGAAGGAAAATATTTTCTTTGGTGGGCAATTTCAATCAGTTACATCTTGTCAGCTCAGAACATTCTTTTCTGCTTTTATCTAAATTTAACACAGAAGCGCCAAGAAATAAGCAAACAGTAAAACAGATGTCAACATAAATCCTCACACACTACCGGTATTAAAAGGAAGAACAGATCACAGGTTGGGGCTAGAAATCGCAAAGAATATACTCTTCAAATCAATGGATTATTTTAACGAGATAACGCATTTGAAAAATGACGTGAAGATAAGGAAGATGATGTAATTATGATATTAATATGGCCATTGGGGAGATATGAAAATAATGACTTCTTTGGTTGTAGCTGCGAGAGGATATCATTTGTAATAGATGAGAGACTGATAAATGCGCTAACTGATGTATGCATATTTAGAATACGCAGACAGGGAGGAGAGAGAGAGAGAGAGAGAGAGAGAGAGAGAGAGAGAGAGAGAGAGAGAGAGAGAGAGAGAGGAGAGAGGGGGAATTCTATAACTTAAAGTGAGAGAGATTAAGTCAGGCATTGAGTAGATGGATATATGTATGAATAAACAGACAGCTGGGCAGGTAGTCAGACCGACAAACAGGCCGACGTGTCCAGTTAAATTCGGAATGCTTACCATTTAGCCAACATTTCCACTTAAATTAGGAAGACATACCACTTAACCAGCATTTCCGAGTTTAAGGTGGAAGACGTACCACTTTGCCTACATTTCCGAGTTAAAGGTGGAAGACGTACCACTTTGCCTACATTTCCGAGTTAAAGGTGGAAGACATACCACTTAGCCAACATTTCGGACTCATACGACAGACATGTACACAAACTACCAAACAGCACAGAAGCGGTTTTGCATCTGTCGATCTTCCATCATACATCGCCTATCTGCCAGCTGTGTTATTTACTGGCGTGTTTCTGTAACCGCTGGCAGTAGGCCGAGCTATAGATCACATCCAAATGTAGGTCCGGGGTTGGTTTGGTTTAGTTCAGGAACAACGTCATTGCACGCCGATATCTCCGTAAGTTCAAAACAATATTTTACCGTAGTAAATTTTAATAACCCGCTAATCACTGGTATCATGAAGGCTAATAGACTACAATGGCTGGGGCATACAGAAAGAATGGAAGATAATAGGGAAACAAAACTCGCTTACACTCAGGAAATAAATGACCGTAGACCCCGAGGTAGACCAAGAAGACGGTGGAGAGAAAATATACATACAGACCTGTAAGCACTTGGAATCAACGACTGGCAAGAGAAGGTCAACCAGAGAGACGAATGGAGGCGGATTTATCTGCAGCAAAGAATCTCAATGGCTCGGAACGCTGAAGAAGAAGAAGGAATTTGAATAACGAAGACACAGACAATAGATTGCACTATATATTGCCGGACATATTTCACTGCATCTCGTCAGGATCCTTACCGCAGAAATCACACAACATAAAGTAACTAGATAAATCCTTCAAGCTGAAATATACAACATGCAAAATCACACAGTAATTTGAATTGTCAACCACGGTATTTTTAAACTGACTATCACGTCTTTTTGTATGCACAAAGTTAGTTTCTACAGTACTTTAGTATACTCCGATAGACCATACAAAGAGAGTCTCTACGTAGAGCACTTACTCCGTAGCATCGGTGAGAATTCTAATGCTAGTGTATCAGAATCAAACAATAGGCTTTCGAATATTGAAACTGCGCCCGGCTAACGGCCGATTCAGCCTGCAGTTTTTGATTTGTAAATGACAAGGGATTTTTAACGTGAAGAATGTGCACAGAAGTAGGGGCATTGGTGTAACGGTTACGGCGTTACACGGGCAAAGGCTTGAGCGTGGTTGGACAAGGGTTTGATGTCAGATTTAATCGTTCGCTACGGAAGAGAAAGACTGACCACCTATTCTTCCGTGCACTACGGCCTAAATATGCGATAGTCCTAATATTTCACGTAAGCACAACAGGTTCCTGCTACGGAATTCGTTTGTTTGCAAAACGTACGCAGGGTGCTCCAAGTTTTTCGTACTTATCTGTTCGACCCACTAGCTCCGTGGGACTAGGTAGAGAAAGCGGTGGAACAGACTGAGCACGTATGTGGAGATAGTGATATGGCTGTAGATCAACAGGGGCTTAGGACAAACATCAAAACTGAGAGGAAAGACCAGGAGATCTTTCAATCAGATGTCAGTTGAAATCACTAGCAGTAGGATTTGTCGCTGGCTATTGAAGAGGGGGCGGAAAGCTTGTGGGAATGTCCTGAGTGCAGTGATGTCGTTTCTTAGCTCATCTAATCTCAGCTCAACTCCACTAGCTCATTTCCTTCTGTTGCAATAATGCATACCACCCACTTCATAATTCTAAGTAGGTCTACTCCGGTTACACGTGAACGTCGCACCTCTAAGCCACTCCATCATTTAACGGTCATAAAGCGTCATCTTACGCGGACCTTGGATCCATTGCCAAGTACTGAGCTCTGAGGTAAGAATGAACGCCTACGACAACTGGCAAGATATATGATTGTACTGGTAATAGTGAACTACGCCGGCTACACGTGAACGTCGCACCTCTTAGCCATAGGGTCATTGAACGGTTATAAATAATTATCATCTAACCCGGTTTCTTCTCTCTTGAACATATAATAACAGATGATAGCAGAAGTGAAAGAGAAATCAAAAAGAGAATAGGAATGGCCAAAAATGCTTTCAACAGCATGAAATCAGTATTAACATCCAGAGAGATAAACAACGCATTAAAATTGAGAATTGTCAAATGTTACGTATATTCAACACTATTGTATGGCTCGGAAGCCTGGACATTGAACAAGCAACTAGAAAGTCAAATAGATGCTCTGGGGATGTGGATATCAGAAGAATATATCGTATTTTATGGAAGCAGAAACATTCAAATACAGAGGTTCTAGAAAAACTGAGAATTAAAAGAGAGTTGATGAAAGAAATAAAAAATAAGCAAGTGAAATATTTCGGCCACGTTAAAAGACATAACACTCTTATAAAATCCATACGGGAGGGCAAGGTTGAGGGCTAGCGAGCAAGAGTTAGACAACGATACACGTGGGAAGATAGCATCAAGAGATAGACGAACATGAGTCTGACAGAATGTAAAGTCAAGGCGAGGGACGGACAATGTTGGAGATCCATTGTAGCCAACCTTCATTGCGAAGACGACACCTGATTGATTGATTGATTGAACCAGGCCTTTTAATCAATTGCCAAGAACCGAGATCTGTAGAGAGAAATGAATGCCCAAGGTATTAGGTAAGACACATGATTATGATGATGATGTAGATGATGAAGATGATGATGATGATGATGATGATGATGATGATGATGATGATGATGATGATGATGAACACCAACACCATTGCACTCAAGACATGCCCATATATGCTCCGTCTCCCGCAGGCGTTGCCGAAGAGTATGTATAATTATATTTTTAGAGGGGCCGGTTGGTTACCCACGACTCTGCTCCGTCCTCTGCCACGATTCTTCCTGCTAGTGCTGAACTGGATTTCTGATTCCATCGTCGTAGCCGCGTGTGGTCACTGATTTGTGCGTATTCGTGCAACCGGCGGTCATTCATAGACAGTATCACGTCTCCTTAGCGTTGGCGAAGTTGATAGGGACACCCGCTGATAATTTTAATAATTTCATGAGCGTCGTCTGTTTCCTGCTATGTGTCTATGATGTGATAGCACTACCACATTTTGTTGGCCTGAATACATGAAATAATAAGTGGCCAATCTTTCCTTCACTTAGCAGGTGACGAACTCAGGCTCAAACCATTATAACATTATCAGCTCAGCTCCCTATCACTAACACGTAACGTTCCGCAACAATTGATATTTCTCTTTATGATGACTACGGCGACGAACCGTGACCACTCAGTAGGAAAGCCAGGCCGCTAACCCGGACTCGCTCCATTAAGACAGCTGTCAATAAAGCAAGCTGCTTGAACTAACTTGCTAGTCTAATAAACAAATAAAAGATGTGGAAATGAGTGAGCACCGTTTCTGGCTCTAACGAAAAAAGATGCCTCTCCCAAAAATAAATTCATAATCTTTAAAGAATATTCCTGTTTGTTTAGGCTTTATTGCAAGGGTTGGCTTTCGTGGTGGGGTGATCTGTATTTTACGTACACTTACAGTTGAGTAATGGTTGACTGGCTAAAACGGAAAACATTTGCGCGCCACAACAACGGTTGCACCTCCACACCAAAAGATGTGCGAACTCTAGAATGCAGACTAAGATTTGTTTTCCTAGAATGTTTTCCTTCCACGTTTTTATACTTTCTTTCCACATTCTTTGTCCGGTGTTTCTTTCTACATTTTCGCTTTTACATTCTCGTTTTTAAGCCCGTTTTCTAGACTGTTTTATGTGTATACCTGTTATTAACTGTGTATGTCTATTTTACACTTGCTTCTTTTTCTCTTTGTCGAGTTCCATTTTCTTCGCATTATCTTTAACATTATCAAGTTTTTAAACCCTCTATCTCGTTATTTGTGCATATCTGCTTTCTTTTCTGAACGGCTGTATGTGCTTTTACTGCCTACTTTTATTTTTTTGTGGTTTTCTGTGAGAGAATTTTCTTGTCTCCATTTCAGCTTACAAATTCCTTGTCTGTCATTTTTAGACTATTTGCCTACCTTCTGGTCTAACCATGTTCGTGAGACTGTTGTAAATCACGTTTGTCTGTCTTGTTCGGTTTTTGTTCTTATTGTGAGGCATTTTGTTCGTTTGGTTTGCTCATATTTATTTACATTGTCTCTGTCTTTAACTGTTATCCTTTGTCTAAGGTCTGGACATTTCTTATGCTTTTGTCGTCTCCTGATGTTATAGTTGTGTGTCGAGGCTGTTCATTATTCCTGCTTCCTTTTGTATTTATCAGAGCTCTAATCTGTACTTATCAGAGCTATAATATGGATTTATCCTAGCTCTAATCGGGATTTATCATAATTCTAATCAGGATTTATCATAGTTCTAATCTGTATTTATCAGAGCTCTAATCCGTATTTATCATAGCTCTAATCTGGCTGTATCAGAGCTCTAATCTGGCTGTATCTGAGCTCTAATATGTATTTATCAAAGCTCTAATCTGTATTTATCAAAGCTCTAATCTGGATCTATCAGAGCTATAACTGGGATTTATCAGAGCTCTAATCTGGATGTATCAGAGCTCTAATCTGAATGTATCAGAGCTCTAATCGGGATTTATCATAGCTCTCATCTGTATTTATCAGAGCTGTAATCTGTATTTATCAAAGCTCCAATCTGTATGTATCTATCCTAATATAATCTAGCCGGTCTCCCTGGCCTAGGTGTTAGCGACTTTCTCTGTAATCCCATTTATCCACGTGAGCAAACAAACGCAGCTGCGCGAGAATCGGTAGCGGTTCTCGTCGTGCCCGTTACTTACGGATATGTGAGCCTGCCGCCCAGAAAGCAATGGCAAACTACTGAGCGTAATCTTGTCCAAGAAATCAACAACAGCGGTCAAATGTTGGTGTTGACAGCGATGTCCTGTAATAGGATATGCGAAAAAAACAAACAAATATAATTTAGATAGACAGAGTTATAGAAAGAATGAGATAGCGTAAGAGATAGTAAAGGAAATAGCACGAGAGAGAGCGGGAGAACGAGAGAGAGAGAGAGAGAGAGAGAGAGAGAGAGAGAGAGAGAGAGAGAGAAGGATATATATATATATATATATATATATATATATATATCTACACACACCACCGAGAGAGACAGAGAGAGAGAGAGAGAGAGAGAGAGAGAGAGAGAGAGAGAGAAGGATATAAATATATACACCCACAGAGAGAGAGAGAGAGGGGGGAGAGAGAGAGAGAGAGAGAGAGAGAGAGAGAGAGAGAGAGAGTTAGACAGACAAAGAAAGGTAACTGAAAATAGACGACACGAATCAGGAAGACAGAGAGGTCTAGCTTTGAATAACACACACACATACTCAGTGAGAGGAGAGAGAGAGAGAGAGAGAGAGTATAGAGGCATGGACATAGTAGTCAAGAGGGCAAATGGAAAACGGTAGTAGAGACAACACAAATTAGAGAGAGAAAGGATAGGGGGAGAGTACGAGAGAGGAGAAAGATAGGAGACAAACAGAGAGAAAGAGTGAGAAAGAGGAAGATCGAAAGAGATAGGGGTAAGAGATGGAGAAAAGAGAGAAGGTTACAGAAAGTGTAAAATAGAGAGAGAGACAGAAAGAAGGAGAGAGGGACGGAGAGGTGTGGTGTATGTGTGTGTTTGTGTGTGTAGAGTCACATAAATATTAGTCAACAGGGTAAACTGAAACCGGCAGCACAGACCAAACGAATGAAGATAAAATCAGAGGAAGACAGATGTGGATAGTGAACCATCCAACAAAAACCCAACAGCACCAAGCCTGGCTGGCCCAGAAAAAATGTGTGCAACAGCAGCAGCAGCAGCTGGAGTGGCACGTTCCCTCACTATCTGGATAACCTTTCTCAGGCAGTCCCGGGGACAGGTAAGGCTGGACTCACCGCATCTCTTACATTCTTGCCCCTGCCTTGAGGGGACCAGTCGGCTCGGGGTCAGAATAACACGAGAGTGAGTGGATAAGAAAGAGAGTTCATTGGAGTTACGAAGAGGCATTTTTGATGTATGGGAGTGAGTGGGTAAGAAAGAGAGTTCATGGGAGTTACGAAGCGGCGTTTTTGATATGTGGGAGTTAGTGGATAAGAAAGAAGTTCACAGGAGTTACGAAAAGGCATATTTGATGTTTAGGAGTGAGTGGATAAGACAGAGAGTTCTTGGGAGATGCAAGGAGGCATTTTTTTATGTTTGGGTGTGAGTTATGAACAATTAATATATTAATTATTTATTTTTGGCCAAACAAACATTAGGTTTGAATCAAACAAAAACGGATGGCAGACAATGGGAAGTATATGTGTGCCACATGTATGTGTTAAAAGCTGCCAATATAGTATTGTATTATAACGTACAGACAACATTTCGGCGATATATAACGCCATGGCAGATACACGAAGTAGCTTAAGGCCATTTATCATCCCTTGGCATTTAATCAATTAACCTGTAACACGAGGCAGAACAGTATGTCCTTACGTGATGTGATGTGTTTTTGTTGTTCGTTGTGCCTTATACAGATTTTGCTTTAAGTCATGAATCCGACTGCACTTCTTTAACTCTGCTTCTTAGATCGGGTTACTATTTGGACTTCGTTAGTCCGAACATTTACTAATTTCAACTAACAACTGAAACAAATAGAACGGGGTAAAAGAAAACAAAACTACTTCACATAGAAATAGTTAAAGTATCAACCTCTTCACATAGAAATAAATAACACAAAAACTACTTCACAACAAAAAAAAAAAATAAAATAAATAAATAAAAGTTAAAGTAAGAACTGCTTCGAAAATATAAAGAGTTAAAATAGACACTGCTACAAACAGAAAGCAAAAAGTGCTTCAAACATATACAGAATAAAAATAAAAACTGCTTCGAACAAGGAAAGAACGAACGAACGAAAGTCTTTATTTTCAAAGGGTTAAGAATTGGGCACGCAGGCCCGTCTGACATTCTGCCCTTCTTCTCTATTTCCTCTCATACATTCTTTCATTCAACATCACTTATGAAGCACATTTTGACAACAAAAGAACAATAGCATTAAAACGCATGAAAAATAATCAATAACAAATGACTCACTGAGGCAGTGTTTAACATGGGCATTATAAATACCTAAGGAGGGTGTAACGTGCCATACATAAGGTAATGTTTTTTGGCTAGTTGTCGTTTGAGATAAGTTACCATTATTGTCTTTTTGTGTTTTTGTTTATGGGGGGATGTAGTCTGTACTGAGGTAGTGTTCAAACAGGTTGCGAATGTATGTATAATGATTGGTGGTGTCTTTGATTTCTTGTGGAAGATTGTTCCACAACTGAGCGGCAGAGTATGCTAAGCTTGTTTTATATAAGTCTATCCTAGGTTTAGGGAAATGAAGTATATTTAGCCGCTCGCTATGTCTTGCGTTATATTTAAACAATGGCCAAAGGTAGCTTGAAGCATTTTGAAATAGGATTTTGTGAGTTAGTTTGGCCTTATTAAAAAGTAGTTAAAGCAACAACTGCTGTGAACAGAAATAGTTAATGTAACCATCCATCCATCATGTGCCATGCTGATAAGCATGGGCGGTCATGTTCTGACATCTCACTCGATCACCAGAGTCGTGGATCAGCTCCGTGTTCCTGTCTCGACCATGCCATGCGGCCAAGCCATCCAGGTATTTACTTCTCGGTCTTTCCCTTGGTCTCTTCCCTTCGATCTTGCCAGTTTTCACCAAGTTCTCCAATTCATTTCTTCTCATAACATGCCCCGAAAATTTTGACTGTCTACGTCTAATGAATATAATCAGTTTACGATCTTCATTTGTTTCTTGAAGGACTTGTTCATTGGTTTTTCTGGCTGTCCATGGTATTCTTTGCATTTTCCTCAGAAACCACATTTCCACAGCCATCAGACGTTTTTCAGCTTGGCTGCTCATTGTCCACGCTTCACATCCATACAAAAGTATAGGTTCTTCTTCTTCTTCTTCGTTCATCCGGAGCTTTTTTTTCGGACGTGATTGCGTTGTGCCTGTTTACAGCAGAGCTGCGTTCTTGCGCCGTTAGGCCGACACATCCGACTTCTGCGGGCATTTGTTGACCGGGTTAACCTTCCCGGGGGTTTCTTAGGACGTTTGAATCTCACTGTGGTGGTGTTATCCCCCATCCTAGCTGGCCCATATAGAACAGCCAAAGACATCCTGGTCAACCCTCAAGGTAAGGCAGGGGCAGACCATGGGCATTCTCCGCCATCCAAGGAGGCTTCCATACTTGCAGAGCCATCACACAGCGCTCTGGTACTGGGCTCACCCAAGGAATCGTCACGTCCTGCACATGGCTGCTTAGCCTCACTTCCGTATATTGGGCCTTCCGTTCACCATAGGCTGTTCTTCCAGAAGCCAGAAGAATGCAGTTTGAAGATGACATCCACACAGTGAGCTTTCGATTCGGACTTTCCACGTAATGGATTTGCTATCCAAGCAATATTCCATTTCATGCCTCTGGGAGGCTTGTGTAACCGACATGCCTGTGGTATGAAGTGTGGCAGTCTAAATACTTCTTCATGTACATTTAAATGTCAACCTGAATACAGTTAAAGTAAGCTGCAGTCGACTTGAGCTTGTTGATATCTCCATAAAGCTTGTCCTCGAATGAAGCAGGTGTGGGCCAAAATATCTTTCTCTGTTCTGCATATATTGGGCACTCTTGCAGCAAATGTTTAGCTGTCATTTTACCAGTTCCACAATTACATTCATCTGTATCTCCTATCTTTAGTTTGTTGAACAAGTGGTATTTCAGCCTGTTATGTCCTATGCGGAGTCTGAAGATTGCTACTTGTTCTCTTCGGTCGAGTTTGTAATATGCATCATCCTTCTGTGGCCTGGATGCTCTAATTCCCATTTGGTTCTGTAAGTGCTTTTTATCAACCCCTTTGCCTCATTATAGGTTATGTCTATGTCAGGCTGTGGTAGTCGTCCATCCTCTTTTGCCAGTCTGTCAGCCTCTTCATTTCCAGGTATACTGCAATGTGATGGGATCTACTGTATTACAACTTTTTTGGATTTCTGGCATAGACCATGGAGTGCTGCTCTTAGATCAGCTAGTTCTGTGCTGTTTTTGCTCTTCAGTATTGAGACAGCTGACTTTGCATCTGTAAAGATAGCTATTTGCGTCTCTTTATTTTCCTCCATCAAGAGCATTTCTGCTGCAGTTTTCAGAGCCTCTACCTCCGCTTTGAAGTTACTTGAAAACTTTCCAGTTGCCACTGAATGTGTTTTTTTTCACTCCATTTTTTAAATTTAGGAGAATTCCTTCTCCTCCATTCTCTACTGAATTTTTGGCTGATCCATCTGTATATGCATGGGTCCAATTGCTGCTTGGGTAATGTTCTTTTATGTAGTTTAGGGTTATTTCTCTTCTTTCGGTTTCATGCTGAGTGTTCTTTTTCTCAATACCAGGAATGGTTTGACTGTTGATATGTTAAGTACGGGATCTGCCCTAATCTTTCGTTTTGCAGTTTCTACAAAGTTGCTACGCTTCAGTCTTCCCTTTCCAAAACCACTAAACCTTTTATACATAGGGTGGTCTGTCAATCTTCTAAATTTCTCAGCTTGTTGCTGGGCTCTGCTATCTCTTCTATCCTGCATTGGTTGTAAACAAGTTATCTTTTCTAATTCATTAATAGGCGTAGTCTTCAGGCTTCCAGTTATGATTCGCATTCCTTGATTTTGGACTCTACTTATTCTGTTAAAGTTTGACTTAGCTGCTGTTGCCCAAGCTGCAATGCCATATTCCAGTACTGGCCTCACCCGTCCAGTATATAACTTCTTGAGAACTTTCTCATCTGCTCCCCACGTTGTACCAGGAAGCTTTTTCATGATTGCCATTCTTTGCCTTGCTCTTGTTCGATTTTTCTCAACCTGTGTCTTCCATGTCAGGCGACGATCAAAGGTGACTCCTAGATAGTTTGGATTTTCTTCATGGCGCAATATTTTTCCATTCAATACCAGCTTAGGTTGCTGAGTTTTAGTTGAGAGGGAGAACACTGTGCATGTTGTTTTCTCCTCACTTATCTTCACTAGCCATGATTTTGACAAGTCCTCTAGCGCTAATAGGGCTTGCTGTATTCTGCTGTTAGCTGTACTAATATATTCTTCAGATGTCCATATGGCTAGGTCATCTGCAAAGGATGATGTGTGTACTCTGGCTGGAAAATTTTCCGTGATGTCGTTTATATATGCTAGGAATAATGTTGGTGAAAGAACTCCTCCTTGGGGGACACCTTGCTCCAACAGCATCATTTTGCTGGTTTGTCCTTGTACTTTTGTCCTGGCAGTTCTGTTCTCAATGTAGTGGCTGATCCATTTGTACATTTTCCCACAAACATGCATTTTTTGCAGTTTTACTTTCAGTCCTTCCTTCCATACTTTATCAAATGCTTTTTCTAAATCTATCCAGACCGCTAGTGTGTGCTTTTTCTCTTGGAAGGCGTCCTCTATTTCCTGAGCTATAAAGGTTATTTGATCTTCAGTGGATCTGTACTTTCTGAATCCTGCTTGGTGAGGTGTTAAGAGTTGGTTTTCTTCCAGATGCCATGTTAGCCTGCCATTGATAATGCGTTCCATTAATTTTCCTACACAGCTAAGAAGACTGATAGGTCGATAGCCATTTGGTTCTTCCAGGTCTTTTCCTTTCTTTGGGACTGGTATTAGTATAGCTTCCTTCCATGCCTGTGGGACTATTCCCCTCTTCCAGCTGTAATTTAGGAATGCTAGTAGTTTCTTTTTTGCCTTAGTGCCTAGTCCTATTAGCATTTCATTTGTGATTCCATCCTTTCCTGGTGATGTCTTCTTTTTTAGGGTATTCATTGCCTGTTCCATTTCTTCCATTGTTAGATTTGCCATCATATATTCTGATGCTGTCTCTGTATATCTATGATGTATCTGTTTATCTTTGATTGCTTTCTTCTGTTCGGCTGTAATATCGATGTGGTTTGCACTGGCATAGTGTTCCATTAGTGCATTTGCAGCCTTTTTTCCTGTAAGCAAGGCATTTCCTTGTTTAATTGTTATTTGTTTGTTTCTAGGTCCTTCATTGTTCATGGCTTTCACTAGTTTCCATAGTTTGTTTCCATCCCTGTCAAAATTCAGGTCTTCTGTTTTTTTCCTCCAACAATCTCTTGTTGTTTGATTTACTGTTCTTTTATATTTTGCTGAGATGGCTTTGAGAGAGATGTTCGCTTCAGTTGTTTGTTCTCTCTCTGCGGTCTTCCTAGCATCTTCAACTTTGTCCTCCAAAATTTGTAATTCTTCAGTCCAGTATGGTTTGTAATTTTTCCTCGCTCCTCTTGGAATAGACTCAGTGGCCGCCTGTATTATTGCTCTGTTTAGACTTTCCACCATTTGCTTCATGTTGCCATATCGTGTATTTATGTTTTCACAATATTTGTCTGTTAGTATGGCAAATCTGTCCCAATCTGCTCGTTTGTAATTCCAACGGGGCAAAGGCTTTTGCTCCTGTGGAACGTACTCCATATTTATTACAAGCTTGATTGGTCTGTGGTCACTATCTGCTAATTGGTCCAGCACATGGCGATCGATTTTGTGGAGGATGTCTCCTGTGCAGAAAGCTAAGTCTTGAGTATAAGTGGTAAGCCATCTTCTGGAGTAGAAGCTCGGTGTGTCATCCGATTTGTTGAGTAGATTGAGATTTGAGTCTATTTCCCAGTCCTCCAATTCATCTCCTCTTTTGTCAATATCTGGGTATCCCCATCTTTCTGAACGGCTATTAAAGTCTCCGACAATAATGCAGTTTGTGTCAGTTATTTTCATGTTAGAGAGTGTAAGGTCCTTATCTGCTGGGCTATACAGATTGTAGATTCTTATTGTCACGTCCTTTATCATTATATCAACACCTATAATTTCCGTTTGGTTGTCAGAGATCACAGATACTTCGCTGCAAGGTATTGTATTTCGTGTAAGTATTAGAACTCCTCCTTTGTGTCCTTCGCGGTCGAAACGTGTGGCCTGATATCCCTCGACTGAAAATGTGCGATTGGCGTTGAGGTGTGTCTCTGGAATGCATGCCACATCTATTCTATCTTTATGAAGACGCTGTGTTAGGGAGGCTTTCTTGTTATAAACTCCTTCTGCATTTCATTGTAGTATGTTGAGTGTCCGGGGTGTTTGGTCAATAGCTCTTAACCTACTCCTCTGTGCCTTGACTCCACAGCACAGGGGAAGGTGACCACCAGTAGTCATGTGTGGACCCCCTCGAGGCAGGGGGCCCGGCACTATCACCGCCTGATGGGACTTCACGGGATTAGCACCATAACGATTAATTTTCATCTGTGGCATCATGAAATGATAAAGTTACGTTGCACTTCTTTGTCAAGCCTGTGACTCAGTACATCCGATTTCGACAAGCATTTGTTCGGGATGCTTTCCCTAGCCTTTGACTGTCCCCAGTTTACCTACAAGGCAGCAGGTTTGTACGTCTCTTCGTCTGGTCCCTCTCCTTGACCTGTCCGACATGGGTGACCCTACCAGTAGCTGTGCTACCGTCGGCATAGCTCCTGGGGTCATTGGAACACTCAAGCCCCTCTACCTCGTCAAGGTGGACGCACGGCAGAGGGGGTATAGGTTCTATATAGCACTTCAACACTCTTTTTCTCGTTTCAATTGATATCTTTTTATTGGTCAGTATGTTTTTCATCTTGCACAAGGCTACCTTCGCAATGGCAATTCTTGTTCAAATCTCTTCAAGACATCTCCCATCAGATGTTATGACTGTTCCGAGATAACTGTATCGATTCACTTGCTTAAGAATATACCCATTTACTCGTATATCACATTGTGATATTTTCTTCTTCCCAGTGACTTAATGTAGTGTTAAAAGTTAATGTAACACCTGCCACAAATAAGGAGCCACTAAACGACTAGCAGACCT
>JACEFZ010002966.1:62500-150000 GCA_014155875.1 Cepaea nemoralis
TCAATCTCTCAACCTGTCACCCCTAACCGCTGACTTCAACTCAACATAGCAACCTGACACTTGAAAATTGCCACAAAAAATGGATCACCCCCCACGTTAAAATAATTTTAGTGTCTAAAACAGCTAACTCGCTAATCATATTTCCCTCCTTTATTGTATTTCCATAATAATATTACCTCCCTGTGTTATGACTCGATGGTCGTATTACCCCCCTTTGTTGAGGTACTGGCACAGAATGTCAAATTACTTCGAGCCGTTACTGGTGATATGCGTGTCTGCCTGGCACTTTGTTCAAGCCTGTAAGCTTTTTTAACACCAAGATAATGTTACAACTGTTATTGGTTTGTTATGGGAAGATTTCAGCGTCATGAGAGTTGAGTACGGTCTTAATGTCTGGGCTTTTGCTATTGTCGTCTTTATAAGAAATAAATACGTGGCAGACATGGCGTGCTGTGTCGTTTCTTTGTTTCTTGGTTCATAGCTGCGCTAATGGGTTCAGAACAAGGTCGCGGTATGGCTTCGACGAACCACAGCCGTGAAGTAGTATTTACTGGAAGCCGAGACAGCGCGGTGCTTTGACGTTCGCCTGACGACCCGGCGGTTATGGGTTCGAATTCGTAATGACTGGGATTTTACAAACTAACCTGGAATACTTCTTCTTCTTCTTCGTTCATCCGGAGTTGTTTTTTTTTCCGGATGTGATTGGGTTGTGCCTGTTTACAGCAGAGCTGCGTTCTTGCGCCGTTAGGCCGACACATCCGACTTCTGCGGGCATTTGTTGACCGGGTTAACCTTCCCGGGGGTTTCTTAGGACGTTTGACTCTCACTGGTGTGGTGTTATCCCCCATCCTAGCTGGTCCATATAGAACAGCCAAAGATCCTGGTCAGCCCTCAAGGGAAGGCAGGGGCAGACCATGGGCATTCCCCGCCATCCAAGGAGGCTTTCATACTTGCAGAGCCGATACATAGCTCTCTGGTACTGGGCTCACCCAAGGAATCGTCACGTCCTGCACATGGCTGCTTAGCCTCACTTCCGTATATTGGGCCTTCCGTTCACCATAGGCTGTTCTTCCGGAAACCAGAAGTATGCAGTCTGCAGATGACATCCACACAGTGAGCTTTCGATTCGGACTTTCCATGTAATGGATTTGCTATCCAAGCAATATTCCATTTTGTGCCACTAGGACACTTTTGATTCGGACTTTCCACGTAATGGATTTGCTATCCAAGCAATATTCCATTTCATGCCACTAGGACACTTTTCCACCTTTTATGAAGCCCACACAATGGGCTTTTGATTCGGACTTTCCACGTAATGGATTTGCTATCCAAGCAATATTCCATTTCATGCCACTAGGACACTTTTCCACCTTTTATGAAGCCCACACAATGGGCTTTTGATTCGGACTTTCCACGTAATGGATTTGCTATCCAAGCAATATTCCATTTCGTGCCACTAGGACACTTTTCCACCTTTTATGAAGCCCACACAGCGAGCTTTCGATTTGGACTTTCCACATAATGGATCTGCTATCCAAGAAATATTCCATTGCATGCCTCTGGGTCTTCATGCACCTTTAAATGTCAACCTGTATGTAGTTAAAGTAAGCTGCGGTCAACTTTAGCTTGTTGATATCTCCATAGAGCTTGTCCTCAAATGAAGCAGGTGTGGGCCAACATATCTTTCTCTGTTCTGCATACGTTGGGCAATCCTGCAGCAAATGTTTTGCTGTAATTTGTCCAGTTCTACAATTACATTAGAAAGCAGCAAGTCAAATGGTTTGGCCATGCAAGTAGGCTACCAGTCAACAGCATGCACAACAAGCAATGATGTACAGACCAGATGGAAACAGAGGAAGAGGCCGACCACGTAAACGTTGGACGGAGGGAATAACAGAATCCATGGGAATGTCGATATACGAAGCCCATAACCGGGCACTCTCACGAAGTTTATACTTCACCTCGACACCGCAAGGTACAAGAGGAACATGATGAGAGATGAGATGAGACAATTACATTCATCGGTATCTCCTATCTTTAGTTTATTGAACAAGTGGTATTTCAGCCTATGTCCTGTGCGGAGCCTGAAGATTGCTACTTGTTCTCTTTGGTCGAGTTTGTAATATGCATCATCCTTCTGATGGCCTGGATGCTCTGATTCCCATTCGGTTCTCTAAGTGCTTTTTATCAACCTCTTTGCCTCATTATAGGTTATGTCTATGTCAGGCTGTGGTAGTCGTCCGCCCTTTTTTGCCAGTCTGTCAGCCTCTTCGTTTCCAGGTATACTGCAATGTGATGGGATCCACTGTATTACAACTTTTTATATTTCTGGCATAGACCATGGAGTGCTGCTCTTAGGTCAGTTAGTTCTGTGCTGTTATCGCTCTTCAGTATTGAGACAGCTGACTTTGCATCTGTGAAGATAGCTATTTCCTTCTCTTTATTTTCCTCCATCAGGAGCATTTCTGCTGCAGTTTTCAGAGCCTCTACCTCCGCTTTGAAGTTACTTGAAAATTTTCCAGTTGCCATTGAATGTTTTTTTTTCGCTCCATTTTTTAAATTTAGGAGAATTCCTCCTCCTCCATTCTCTATTGAATTTTTGGCTGATCCATCTGTATATGCATGGGTCCAATTCCTGCTTGGGTAATGTTCTTTTATGTAGTTTAGGGTTATTTCTCTTCTTTCGGTTTCATGCTGAGTGTTCTTTTTCTCAATACCAGGAATGTTTTCTATCATCTCAGACAGTTGCTGCTGTCTCCAAGCTGGGAACTTGTGTGCATTGTATATGGGCTTGACTGTTGATATGTTAAGTATAGGATTTGCCCTAATCCTTCGTTTTGCAGTTTCTACAAAGTTGCTACGCTTCAGTCTTCCCTTTCCAAAACCATTAAATCTGTTGTACATAGGGTGGTCTGTCAATCTTCTAAATTTTTCTGCTTGTTGCTGGGCTCTGCTATCTCTTCTATCCTGTATTGGTTGTAAACAAGTGATCTTTTCTAGTTCATTAATAGGCGTTGTCTTCAGGCTTCCAGTTATGATTCGCATTCCTTGGTTTTGGACTCATCTTTCTCATCTGCTCTCCACGTTGTACCAGCAAGCTTTTTCATGATTGCCATTCTCTGCCTTGCTCTTGTTCGATTTTTCTCAACCTGTGTCTTCCATGTCAGGCGACGATCAAAGGTGACTCCTAGATAGTTTGGATTTTCTTCATGGCGCAATATTTTTCCATTCAATACCAGCTTAGGTTGCTGAGTTTTATTTGAGAGGGAGAACACTGTGCATGTTGTTTTCTCCTCACTTATCTTCACTAGCCATGATTTTGACCAGTCCTCTAGCGCTAATAAGGCTTGCTGTATTCTGCTGTTAGCTGTACTAATATATTCTTCAGATGTCCATATGGCTAGGTCATCTGCAAAGGAGGATGTGTGTACTCTGGCTGGAAGATTTTCTGTGATGACATTTATATATGCTAGGAATAATGTTGGTGAAAGAACTCCTCCTTGGGGAACACCTTGCTCCAGCAGCATCATTTTGCTTGTTTGTCCTTGTACATTTGTCCTGGCAGTTCTATTCTCAAGGTAGTGGCTGATCCATTTATACATATTCCCACAAACATGCATGTTTTGCAGTTTTACTTTTAGTCCTTCCTTCCATACTTTATCAAATGCTTTTTCTAAATCTATCCAGACTGCTAGTGTGTGCTTTTTCTCTTGGAAGGCATCCTCTATTTCCTGAGCTATATAGGTTATTTGATCTTCAGTGGATCTGTACTTTCTGAATCCTGCTTGGTGTGGTGTTAAGAGTTTGTTTTCTTCCAGATGCCATGTTAGCCTGTCATTGATAATGCGTTCCATTAATTTTCCTACACAGCTAAGTAGACTGATAGGTCGATAGCCATTTGGTTCTTCCAGGTCTTTTCCTTTCTTTGGGACTGGTATTAGTATAGCTTCCTTCCATACCTGTGGGACTATTCCTCTCTGCCAGCTGTTATTTAGGACTGCTAGTAGTTTCTTCTTTGCCTTGGTGCCTAGTCCTATTAGCATTTCATTTGTGATTCCATCCTTTCCTGGTGATTTCTTCTTTTTTAGGGTATTCATTGCCTGTTCCATTTCTTCCATTGTTAGATTTGCCATCATATATTCTGCTGCTGTCTCTGTATTTCTATGATGTATCTGTTTGTCTTTGATTGCTTTCTTCTGTTCGGTTGTAATATCAATGTGGTTTGCATTTGCATAGTGTTCCATTAGTGCATTTGCAGCCTTTTTTCCTGTAAGGAAGGCATTTCCTTGTTTAATTGTTATTTGTTTGTTTCTAGGTCCTTCATTGTTCATGGCTTTCACTAGTTTCCATAGTTTATTTCCATCCCTGTCAAAATTCAGGTTTTCTGTTTTTTCCCTCCAACAATCTCTTGTTGTTTGATTTACTGTTCTTTTATATTTTGCTGAGATGGCTTTGAGAGAGATATTCGCTTCAATTGTTTGTTCTCTCTCTGCTGTCTTCCTGGCATCTTCAACTTTGTCCTCCAAACTTTGTAGTTCTTCAGTCCAGTATGGTTTGTAATTTTTCCTCGCTCCTCTAGGAATGGACTCAGTGGCTGCCTGTATTATCGCTCTGTTTAGACTTTCCACCATTTGCTTTATGTTGCCATATCGTGTATTTATGTTTTCACAATATTTATCTGTTAGTATGGCAAATCTGTCCCAATCTGCTCGTTTGTAATTCCAGCGGGGCAAGGGCTTTTGCTCCTGTGGAACGTACTCCATATTCATTACAAGCTTGATTGGTCTGTGGTCACTTCCTGCTAATTGGTCCAGCACATGGCGATCGATTTTGGGGAGGATATCTCCTGTGCAGAAAGCTAAGTCTGGAGTAGAAGTGGTACGCCATCTTCTGGAGTAGAAGCTCTGTGTGTCATCCGCTTTGTTGAGTAGATGGAGATTTGAGTCTATATCCCAGTCCTCCAATTCATCTCCTCTTTTGTCAGTATCTGGGTATCCCCATCTTTCTGAACGGCTATTAAAGTCTCCGACAATAATGCAGTTTGTGTCAGTTATTTTCATGTTTGAGAGTGTAAGGACCTTATCTGCTGGGCTATACAGATTGTAGATTCTTATTTTCACGTCCTTTATCATTATATTAACACCTATAATTTCCGTTTGGTTGTCAGAGATCACAGATACTTCGCTGCAAGGTATTGTATTTCGTGGACCTGGAATACGATCTCGACCCAGTTTAAGATCTGTACCAGAGAATGTCTTTGGAAGTGAATACAGCCGGCGAGACATCGATCACATCTCCCCATACTTGCCTATTAAAGTTACTTGCTTTACCTTTACTTCCGCATTTTTGTTTCTGTTTGTCATTCACTGGACAATTTTACGTTCAGTACTTTGCTACTTATCCAGGACTCTGGTGATCGAGTGAGATGGCAGAACATGACCGCCCACGCTTACTGACATGGCACATGATGGATGGATGGATGGACTTTGCTACTGTCTGTTCCGTGGCGAAGATGTTACGGACGAAGTTCGTAGTCCCGTATACCCGCGTTAGAAACACGGCTGCAGGTGATTTGGCAGCATACTGACTTGTGTTGGATTTTTACTAAATAGTGTGGGTGCTGGTCGTTCAGAAAGCAATGATAAACTACTATTCTAAATGTAAACTTATCAAGCGATAAAAATAGCGTAAAACTGCTGGTGTTGACTGCGACCTCCTGTAAAGAATATGCAACTAACTTTGCTACTGCTGTATAAACGACGGATGCTCATATCAAAGAAATCAACACGAGACAGGTATGTCGGGTAATTGTGACACACGTTCACTGTCTCTACGCCGCAGACGCCAACACTATCAATACTACATGTGCTTTCGCACAACGTTGCTATCAACCCCAGGTTGATGTTTCCAAGGCAATTTTACGTTCACTTGTTTGCTATTGTTTCTGAGCGAAATGTCAACGTTTAAGTTCAACTGGCATGTGTGTGGAATAATCCCACTATCCAGGCATCTACGCACAGGGCGTTTAAGGACGAGCGCGTTTAACATATCGGCCACGTTGATCTATGAATGAGGAGAGGTCTATCAAAATATCTCCTAGCACCATATGTCAGACTTACTTCAAAGATCATCTGTGACGAGACCTAGAGGGCGTCCAAGAAGAAAATGGATTGACAACATCAAAGACATTGTTCAGTCACAAGGAATGACACTATCCAGTGCCGCCCACCAGGCGCTGGAGCGCAAATTATTCCTCCCCACGACGCTTGACGGCAGAAGTGGAATATGATGATGATGATGATGATGATGATGATGATGATGATGATGACCATATGTCAGACACTCCTTAAAGAGTATAAATGAGTCGTTTAGTATTTTTACTTGTAAGGTATTTACTTACATTTGCATTATCAATTAATACATTTAGTACATTTGCATTGTAAAAGAATATATTTAATACATTTGCATTGAAAAGGGGTGCCGGCTTCCTGGCCTAGAGGTTAGCGACTTTTTCCCGTAATCTCGTATACTCTCGTAAGTAATGTGTCGACGGTGAGAATCAACAGTGGTTCGAATCGCGTCGGTAACTTACGGGGTATTGAGCCGGTCGCTCAGAAAGCAATGGCAAACTACTGAGCGTAATCTTGCCAAGAAATCAACAATCAGCTGAAAGATGCTGATGTTGACAGCGATGTCCTGTAAAGGATATGCAAAACATTTTAATTGAAAAGGGAGATTTACAATACACACGAACAAACTGCACTCGTGAGCAGAACGAGGTAGGCTGGAATCGAACCCACAAACTTCGGAACGCGAGGCACAGGGTGCAACCACTTGGCCACGGCGACTCCCTTCTAATGTACAAGTTAGTCCTGACAAGAGAAGCTGCTTGGCGAGTGGCTAAGAACGCCGGGTCCTCCTTCGGGAGACCCGGGTTCGAATCATAGGTAAGGAATGGAATTTTTTTCTGTCGGCGGCAACAGAAAATCCTAACCTGCATAGTTCGCGGCGACTGCACTGCAATAACCCCCAGCCCCTATTGGTCGCACGTTGATTTACTAGATAATTTTACCCTTAGTAGTTTACCATTGCTGTCTGTAAGAGAAGTCAATTCTTAGACAACGAAAACATACGAATTAGCTAACCCACACACATCACACAAAGTCCAGACTTGCAGACACCAGAACCTCAACGTTTAGTCTCAGTTACTGTGACCTAGAAACCCACACCAAAACCTTCTGAAACCTGCAACCCCACGCCAAACGCTCCTGTCTGCTTGCTTCTATTCAGACGTCATTTAGCAATATTATATTGAGGACTTACTATGCAACCCAGTTTAAGGCACGTTAGAAGCTTGAGAAGGACCATAAAATCCCCCTTAACCTGATAGCCTAATAACATTTACCAAGGCGGTGTCATGTTTCAAGCGTGATACATCCTGTTTGATCACGACATCAAACCAACGGTTATTTTCAGATGTCGTAAAAACATCACCAGGGGACGCTGTATCGAAGTCGGCAGGGAATTGTGCTGATAATTTCGTTAGCAGGGTTCGAGGGTTCGACGCAAGGGCTCACCGGCTGCTAAAGTGAGGGATTGATTGGCCACCTATTCCCCCAGGCCTGAAAAATGTAATGAGCTTATCATATCACTGACCTCTAGCTGGAATCTTCTTGGTGAGAAACAAAAACACAGCAAATTTTATGCCGTGATTCAGTGTCATATGAGGAATTGGTATTCCGCATAAAAGAACACATAAAGCATCGCAGGTATCACCAGGACAAAGTGCACAACAATCAAATTTATTATATCTGTATTAACACGAAATGTAGATCATCTCTATGTGGTATACATGTAGTTAGATGTGCAGATGTGGAGTCATGTCATCGTATGCTGATAAGGAAAACTAACTTGAAACTCGGGAGATATATAACATACTAAAAACATGAAAATCAATATAATGAAGGATATTTCAGAAATCTAGAAACCGATGAATAACTTATGGTGACAGTCTCTAATAAGAGGGCTGCGTTACCGGCATGATTAGAGCACTCGAGCTTAAATTTCCGTGCGTCGACTGCGGGCTTATGCGTTCATTCCAGTTCAATGTATGGACACAATCATTAATAAGTACGAGGCCCTGCGACAGTTGGGAGCATCGGTAGCATAATGGTACTCGCATGCCGGCCCGGTGAACATGGGCTTGAACCCCCGCCGGGGAGGTGTTTCAAATGTTCCTGGGCTCTCAGGTCAAGCCAGCCTAAAATGGGTACCGGGACATGTTTTGGGATGTAAACGTGGCCGATGTGATACCGGACATACCATCCAGCGGGTGCCGATTGGTGCATACACATGTGAGACTAGCACCGTATGCCCAAATGAGCTTTAGGGTGTGTAGAAGTTTTAGTTTTTCTGTTGCCTTCTGCCAGCAACAGTTTGCAGATGACGTGAATACGAAGACTGCTTGCGGCAGTTTACCTGATTCTGCGCCAAATAAAAATTAGGTTTGGACCAAACAAAAATGGATGGAAGTAGGGGTGTGTCAGAGTTACGACTTCAAAATGATTAATATGTTTGCAGACATGCTGTGTTATAAATCAAATTACAGGGGGTTGCATGGGGGAACAGCTGATTATAAGACTTTAACAGATACGGGAATTCGCTTCATGCGATTAATCATCCCATGGTATTTTATCAGTCAAAAGCATTTGGAACGAATCATGTATAGAAGTCTTTAGAAATAGAGACAAAAAATATAAGACATGGGTAACGCCCAAGACCCTTAAAAATAGAAGAGATGACAAATAATGAAGCAGATTGGGACAATAACAAAGCCAGAGAAATAATAAGGTCGGTGCCAACGCAGGTACACTTGAACTAACGGAGAGTAAAATCAAAGTATTCCCTTCGTGAATTGAAACAAAGACGCCATAACAAGATATTGCATTATGTCTTGCCTGGCATATCACGCTGCACAGAATAGTGCGACTAAAATGGCATGACAGAATCACCAATGCTCAAGGAGAGAACACATTTCAATGAATCAAGAGGTAAGAAAAAGGCTCTGGCGCTGGAAAAAAACAAACAATGAGAAAATCTGAGGATATTTTAACTAGATACACCCTTTCGTGGAACCTACTAGAAGAACGAAATAATAGGAGATTAAAACATACGGAGAAGAGAAATGCAGGCAGTTATGAAAAATACCGCGAGAACAAGATGGGGGTTGCATGAGATAGCAAAATATAGGATGCCTTAGCGTGGTTTGGCTGAGGGGATTTGTCCCAATGGTGGATAAAGTACAACGGAAGAAGAAGAAGAAGAAGAAGAAGAAGAAGAAGAAGAAGAAGAAGAAGAAGAAGAAGAAGAAGAAGAAGAAGAAGAATAGGAAGAAGAAGAATAGGAAGAAGAAGAAGAAGAAGAAGAAGAAGAGAAGATATGGTGCATGAAAGTGTCGGTGCGTCCTGTATTCTTCTTCTTCTGTCTTCTGCTTTTCCCTTGAAGCCTCCCAGGAGGAGACAATTGTAATTTTCTCTTTCGAAGGTTTTGTTGCCTTTGCTAACGTCATATTTGATTTCTTCAATGTCTCTTCTTCGTCTAGCCAGCCAATTCTTCCTGTATCATCTTGTCGCCTTGTATCGCGATGTTCTCACGTAGAACGCTTTAGCAGCTCGTTGACCTTGTTCTAGTCTAACTAAATGTCCAACTATTTAATTCTTTGATTTCTTCTTCTTCTGCTGCGTTCATCCGGAGTTTTTTTTTTTTCTTTTCTTTTTCGGCCGTGATTGCGTTGTGCCTGTTTACAGCAGAGCCTGCTTTCTTGTGCCGTTAGGCCGACACATCCGACTTTTGCAGGCATTTGTTGACCGGGTTAACCTTCCCGGATTCTTTGATTTTATATCAAGTCAGTAATCCGGGTTACCCGTTAACTTGTTATTAGTTTCTCATTTGTCTCTCAATCTAGTCTAGGTTGTTTTGTTGTTTTTTTTTAAATTATTTCAGCGGCGTTTCTTATGCGTATTATCTCATATGACGAAATATTACCCCGGAGTGGTTCTAGGATTGTCCATGTCGGGCACTGGTAACACAGCATTGGGACGAATGAAGCGTCTATCAGCTTGTATTTTTGTATTATGTTGATATTTGGATGATTAGGGTCGGTGCTATTTGATAGTTGACATTTCTTGCTTTCTGTATTATAGTTTCTCATTCTCTCTTAGTTTAATTGTGTCCGTTTCTGTGTAAAATGTTGTGTATCCTTCGCAGAACTTTGCCATCAAGCGCTACATGATATTATAAGCAATTGTACGTTCAGTAGTTTGCCATTTCTTTCTGAACGAGAAATCAACGTTGAAATTCAACGTAATGCCGGTGTAGGAGTTGAACCGCCTATCTCGCCATCACCGCACAGGAAGCTTAATAGCGTGCGTTCTTATCTTTTCAACCACCTTGACGTATGTGTATATGTATTCTGGAATATTACAATCTGCTTACATATCGATCCTACTTCACTTAACACTTGTTGAGCCAGCTGTCCTTCCCTGATTGAATACCAATGCCTTCCTTAAAATATCACATGACATGGACGTAATATATTCTTAGTCACAGCTTCATTTTGCAGGCGACCAGGTCACAGTGATAGGAAGAACACTAATTTAACCCATGTCTAACTAATTTATTCCACGTTTAATCTTTTTAACCCTTGTTTATCGCATAATTTCTAGCACCGGGTAACCAGGCTTGCTGCATAGAAGAAGTTGCCGTGTGTTTATCTGTAGATTAAACCGAAAATTAACTGGAGTAAGTCTCATTTGACACCGTATTACACCGAAGTAAGGCAATCTAGTGCCAAGATATCGGGCGGTGATAAGGCACGGCTGTCCCAGGTAATGAATTTCGGGGAAACGTGTCATTGTTTTTGGTGTCGTTAGGAAAATGCATAGTTAGTTCGTGAAATGCTGATTGTCATGGCCAAACAGGATATTGCTGTTGTTGTCGTTGCTGTTACTGTTGGTAGTGGTTGTATTGTTAACTGTTCAGTAGCAACTAGGAGTACACCGTTCGGTTCAATATTATGTAGTGATACTTTAAATGGTTCATCAGCTGTAGTGCTGTTTCAAATAAACGTGTCCTTCTTCTTCTTGATATTCTTGTTCTTGTTCCTGTTCCTGCTCTTGTTGTTGCTGTTGTTGCTGTTGTTGTTGTTGTTGTTGTTGTTGTTCTTCTTCTTCTTCTTCTTCTTCTTCTTCTTCTTCTTCTTCTTCAATGCTGCCTATTGTATAAACTTCACTGTATTTTTATGTTTGGTATCACTCAGTGGTGCTTAGAGTTTCCATTGTTGTTTCTCTAGGCCAGAATGTTTGCCTAGATATGTCATATTTTGGGCAGTCTTGGGCTGTCTGCGGCGCCAATCCACATGCGTACATGGCTGATTCACCAATCTTGCATTGTGAATACAAGTGGTTGAATAATTTATTGTGTCCTGTTCTGAGGCCCAGAATAATGAATTGTTATGGTCCGTCATAAAGCGTTTCCATTTGTATGTCTTTAGTGGCAGCAAAAACGGCAGATGTAAGGGCACAGTGATCAACTTCAACGCACAGGGCTCGAATTTGTTAGCCCCTGCTATGACCTCCAGGAGTTCACAAGAAAATTACCACATTGAAGTGAATGACGCAGTCGGGAAAACGAAATTTCGACCTTCAGTGCGAGAGATAGGCTGCTCAACCTCTTCCCTATGGAGGCGGCCCTGAAGTGGAAGCAATAATTGTATGATAAATGTAACCGCTGCATGCCCACAAAGGGTGATCTCTCTGTAAGAGTGTAAACACAGCAGACGGTCTGGGTGGGCTGTGCTTGGAATCCTTGGAAAATGTCATCAACGTTGAATATATTGGCTCTTTAACCTACAACAATGAAGACAGTTTAAAAAGAGTCTGACTATTTAAAAGGAATCAGATGTAGAGTTGATGCAAAGCACCAAGAAAATATTTAAACCGCACTATGAACCACCTTAATTATAACCACGACTGAGGAAGCACACTGACCGAGGTGGAATTCGTTTCTTCTTCCGAAGATCCAAAGGAAAAGGACTGACTAAAGTAATGCAGAGAATCAAAGATATTGAAGTACAGTTTGTAATAACACAATATTATTAGCTGCCACTTCGGATGCATTCATAGACCACGTAGTATGAACTGAAGAAGAACATCAGGGAATAAAAGCTTAATGTTATAGACAAATTCAGAATATCAAGGCAAAGACAAATTCTTCAAGAATCTGAACTACTGCAGCCAGTTCATAAATAAGCACACAGGTATTGGTTTGTGCTCATAGAAGTGAGAAGAAAGAAGTAGAGTCTAGAGGACGCACTTTTTTAAAAAGTTGCACATCCCTTACCTGATGTTGCAGTCAACACCAGCATTTATTTTTTATTGATGTTCTTGGCAAGATTACACTTAGTACTTTGTCATTGCTTTCTGAGCGACTGGCTCACATACCCCGTAAGTAATCAAAGCGGCGCGGTCCGCTGCCAAAGTCGCGTAGCTGTGTTCCTCGCGTGGATATACGGGATTACGGAGAAAGTCGTTAACGACTTCACCAGGAGGACCGGCAGAGGACGCACTAGACAACATGAAAATTGAAAGCTATAGTCAACGACCGGGATTCGAACCTGTCACCTCCTAAATATCGATAGCACTCTACTGCAGGAACAAGTGTACTCCGGCACATCACTAACTAGACACCCCTAATAAGGTATCTTTATTAACCAGGTCTATCATACACATGAACCCACAACTATGAAATACGGACAGAATTCGTATCTAACATTGAAATTGTACCACAGGTCTCTGAATGTTAAATTAAACCAGCATAGGTCAAATAACAACTACACAATATGAACCGTGGCAGCTATTTGGATAGGATATCGAGGCGCCTGCGTGGCAGATGCAAGAATACGCAGGCGTTAGCCAGGACGAAGAAGACCCCGAACATTAAAAACACATTGGAGGGGGATGAGTGGTCTCGAGGTATGGTGTCCGCCAAGAGTGCTGAAGGTCACGGGTTCAAGCCCCGGTGAGTGCGGGATGTTTTCACATGGACTTCTAGTACCAAAATTACCCCTGGTCTCTGGTTAGTGAGATCGGACGCCCGTGTGTATTGTTGCGCACGTAAAAAATCCTTTGGCAGTTGGAAATCGAATATGAGTAGCCTAACAGCGCTGCCCGGGCAATCTTTCAAGTTAAAAATCTACCTAAAGTATTTCAGGATCCTCACCGGTGCTACGGAGTTGTGCACTGAGCTGAGAGATTCTCCGAAGTCAAACTTGAGTTAGGAGTATAACGGAGCACTTATGGGTTACACCCGTGTGCCGTGATATTGATCCGTCGACAAACAAAACAAACAAACTAAAAGCACATTGGACGTGAAAGTCCACAAGAACTGGTCAAGACACGAGAATCTCTTTGGCGGTCCGAGATGAGAGGCAAGTTCTGCAATAGACCCGCCCACATCAACATGAAGTAAAGCTAGGTATACCCACACCCATCCCGGCAACATCCTGGGATCGTTAATGAAACGTCTGACTTTCTCAGATAAGTGTAAAAAGAAATGGAGGTTCTTGTGTGTGCCGTGCATGTTAAAAACTTCTCAGCCGTTGAACATGGAAAAAACAATTATGTCGAATATGTCGCCGCCTGTGATTTGGGGATATGGACAAGGAGTGATGATTGATCTATACAAGCCGACCGATGTGATAATGATCATATCACACAAGGAATAAGCACACGGGTATTGATTTGTGCTCATTGAAGTGAGAAGAAAGAAGTAGAGTGGACCGACGTGCCGAGGACTGAATGGCCACGGGTGAGTTGGTCGTGAACTTGGAACGTCTGGTATGCGGGCGGGGCGGCGCCAGGCGTATGGACTCCTGAGGGACATCCCCTGCCCCTTCCCTAGTAAGCAGGCAATGCTAGGGTGACCGTTCTTTTTCCCTGCAATATCCAAAATTTGCTTATGGAGTTAATTAAACATGGGAATCGTCGCCGGAGCTACGGAGCACGTTCTCTGCGCTTGACACATCTTTCA
Source organism: Cepaea nemoralis (assembly GCA_014155875.1). NCBI lineage: Eukaryota > Metazoa > Mollusca > Gastropoda > Stylommatophora > Helicidae > Cepaea > Cepaea nemoralis. Next base: position 76,589 of record JACEFZ010002966.1, read on the forward strand.
GCGGCTAGCGAAGAGAAAGTGAGGAGGAGAAGGCGAGGAAATGGTGTGAGAAGAAGGCATAGAAATAGGAGGGCAGGCGCCAGGAGAACAAGATGAAAAGTGGAGAGACTAGGTTTCAACCATGTAAGAGTGGGATACTGGAACTGTCGTAGTGCCAGGCAGAGAGGTCCTGTATTGGAGAGGCTAATATATGATTTTGATGTCCTCATGCTCCAGGAGTTAAATACAGATAAATACCATTGCCCTGGGTACGTCAGTTATATAAACCCCATTGGGCAGAAGAGACATGGGCAAGATCTGCTGGTGAAGAAAGGAGTAAAGCATGTGGCACTTGACTTGAGCCAGTGGAATCACAGTGCAAGAGAGGTCCAGGGTATACAAATGGAGATTGGTGGCTTAAGTTGGAACATCATAAATGGATATGCCACAGTGGACTGTTTTGTCAGAAAGGAACAATGGGACTGGCTTAAGGAATTAGAGAACTTACCAGGTGATAGGCTACTCATATGTGGAGACTTCAATGCGAGAAACAGAGATTGGACAGTAGTGGAGAAAATCGACAAGGAATTGCACTTGCGGATGCCATGGTGGACTCCAATGTGGTCTGCATAAATGATGGTAGGCCGACTAGAATGGCAATGAGGCCTGGCGATTCAGATACTGCTATTGATTTGGCACTTGTCTCCCATTCATCAGTCCTTGATGTAAAGTGGACTGTTTTGAATGACCATGGGAGTGATCACATGCCATGCTCAGTCCTGATCTCTAAGTCCAAGAAAGTCAAGGCTGGGAGAGCGCGCAAGACCTTCCGGTATGAGCGGAGCGACAGCCTTCTTGGACGCCTCAGACATGGGACATGCAACAGGACTGTTAAAACTCCTTTTTTGCAGCCCCCATGGTGGACCCCAGAAGTAGACAATGCGTGGAAAGCAAAGAGAGCTGCAGTGAAGCAGCTAAGGAAATTTCGAAAGACACCCCTAAGCTCACGAGAGGAAGTGGACATAGCGGAAAATGACAAGAAAGACAAGGTGGAGGCTTTCAAGCGATGTGCTGCAGAGGCCAAGAAAGTAAAATGGGAATGTTTTATGAAGGAGATTGGAGGTGATAAAACACTGCATAAATTCTGGAAACTGTACAGACAAATGCAAAGAAAAGATCGGCCTATGACAGTAGGAACAATTTATAAAGAGGATGGGGTACGCGTGACAACAGACAAGGAGAAAGGGGAGGCGTTTCTCCAGAGATTTTTAGAGCAGACCAATCATAGTGATGCGGATACCAGGGATGCAGTTAGAGTGGAATTATCTGGCGCAATAGAGAATATGCCTTACGAAGACAGCATACTGTTTGAAGATGTTAAACATATTTTGCAAAAGGGAAAAGACACGGCACCAGGGCCTGATGGTGTCAGGTATGGCCACATGAAGGCTTTGAGCGATGTAGACCTGAAGGAGATGGCCGGCTGCTTTAATCAGAGCATTAGGACAGCGTCAGTACCGCAGGATTGGCTGCATAGCTATCTCATCCCTCTCCCAAAACCATACAAGGATCATTCAAAGCTTAGCGGCTTTAGGATCATCACCCTTCAAAATACATTTGGGAAGGTTTTAGAGAAGATAGTCGCTGTTAAGCTGCAGGATTTTTTGGAAAGGGGGAAGCTTCTTCCAAGAGGCCTGGGGAGCTACAGGCCAGGAAACGATACCTGGTCAAATGCAGCCACCTTTGCCTTTGACGTTTATGAGGGGTTCCAGAGTAGACAGGAAACGATGGCGGCAGCGCTTGATCTCGAGGATGCGTACAATAGAGTTCGCTATGATATTTTGATGACCGCACTTATGGAGAAGGGGGTCAATCCCTGGTTGGTGAACTGGATAGCAGCCGTCCTGCATTCTCGTCAGGTTGCTCTCCGTCTGGGCGCATGGACCTCAGGGCCACATATTTTAACCCCGGGACTGCCACAGGGATCTGCACTCTCACCGGTGCTCTTTAATGTGTATACGAGCAAGATTGCATACCTAGAAGCACCAGGGGTTGGAAAGATTCTAACATTTGCAGATGATATTCTTGCATACAGGCAAGGGAGAAATAGGGATCAAACAGCCCAGGAGCTACAGGTGACAGTAGACAAAGTGATTGACTGGTGCACTGAAATGAGTGCTGTCATCAACCCGGAAAAGGCGGCGGTGTTGTGGTGCTCTCTGGACAACAGGATTGTGAGAGATGATGCCCCAAGCCTCACGATAGATGGTAGAAGCGTCAACAGAGAGAACAAACTGAAGTATCTGGGAATCACATTTGACAGGAGTCTGTCCTTCAAGGACCATGTGGAGACGGTTGTGACAAGATCTCAAAAGGGACTCAATGCACTTAAAACTATGGCTGCAATGGACACAGAGCAGAGAATGCTCTTCACACTATACCAGCACTTGATCCTCTCAGTGATTGATTATGGACTAGGACTGCTCACTGTCTCAAAGAGTCAGTTGGTGAAATTAGAGCGCATACAGAATGAAGCGATGCGGGTCATTCTGGGATGCACCAGAGACACTAAAGTAGTGTGTATACGTTACATCCTTGGTCTGCCTACTGTTGCTGGTAGGCACAAGGTGATGCAAGCGAAGGCATACCTCAGAGTAGCTGCAGACACAGATCACCCGTTGCATGAGGCGCTGGACGTAGTTAAGGGTCAGAGACTGATAAGAGGGAAATCATGGATGGCTCAGGCGGAGGATACGATCAGACAGGTGTGCCCCTTGGAGAACATCAGGCGAGGAGAGGAGTGGGTCAGAGTGCCAGCCGTGCAGTCAGACTTGTGCAGAGTTATAATCACATTGAGCCGGGAGTGCAGGGAGTGGCCAGCAGGGGCCACGGAAGTGGAAATTCAGCAACTAATTCAGGAAAATTCTTGCTCGGGTGATGTGATTATCTACACGGATGGGTCGGTGTTGAGAGGTAGGAGAAGTGCCTGGGGGTTCTTGGCAAAAACTAATGGTCGGCGTTTGGTGCAGGAGAGCCTGGCGTATGATGACACTACATCTAGCTTAAGAATGGAGGTGGAGGCGGTCAGTGCAGCTTTCCGCTGGATAGAAAACACGATACATACACACATTGTGATTGTAACTGACTCAGAAAGCATGCTGAGAAGGGTGAGAACAGGCAAGCTTCGTGCAGAGTGGCTTGCTTCGCTTCGGAGGTCACGGGTAGCAAGCATCACCTGGATCTTTTCTCCTGGGCATGCCGGTGGGCTGGGGAATGAACAGGCGGACAGATTGGCTGGCTCGGCAAAACTTGGTGGAGTATTGATGCATGACAAGGCAGACGTGGTTGCGGCCTTGTGGGAGCACGTGTACACCTCGGAGGAGCAAATGGATCACCATAGTCTGGTAAGAATGAGACAGCGAGGTGTGACGAGGGGATCTGGCCGACGCTCGACGCTCAGAGGAAAGGCGAGACGGACATATAATCAGATTGCTACTGGAACTATTAGTATTGGAACTCTTCGCTGGCTGCTGAGGATGGGGACGGAGCGCTTATGGGAATGTCCCGAATGCTGTGATGTCGGTTCCTAAATCAATCAATCCCCTCTGCTGTGTGTCCACCGTGACGAGGTAGAGGGGCTTGTGCGTCCCAATGACCCCAAGAGCTATGGCTACGGTAGCACAGCTACTGGTAGGGCCACCCATGTCGGACAGGTCAAGGGAGAGGGACCAGACGAAGAGACACACAAACCTGCTGCCTTGTAGGTAGACTTGGGACAGTCAAAGGCTAGGGAAAGCACCCCGAATACATGCTTGTCAAAATCGGATGTACTGAGCCACAGGCTTGACAAAGCAGTGCAACGTAAAACCTGCTGCCTTGTAGGTAGACTGGGGACAGTCAAAGGCTAGGGAAAGCATCCCAAATAAATGCTTGTCGAAATCGGATGTACTGAGCCACAGGCTTGACAAAGCAGTGCAACGTAACTTAATTCATGATGTCACAAATCAAAATTAATCGTTATGGTGCTAATCCCGTGAAGTCCCATCAGGCGGTGATAGTGCCGGGCCCCCTGGCTCGAGGGGGTCCACCCATGACTACTGGTGGTCACCTTCCCCTGTGCTGTGGAGTCAAGGCACAGAGGAGTAGGTTAAGAGCTATTGACCAAATACCTCGGACACTCAACATACTACAGTGGAATGCCGAAGGAGTTTACAAGAAGAAAGACTCCCTAACACAGCGTCTTCATAAAGATAGAATAGATGTGGCTTGCATTCAAGAGACACACCTCAACGCCAATCACAAATTCTCAGTCAGAGGATATCAGGCCACACGTTTCGACCGCGAAGGACACAAAGGAGGAGTTCTAATACTTACACGAAATACAATACCTTGCAGCGAAGTATCTGTGATCTCTGACAACCAAACTGAAATTATAGGTGTTGATATAATGATAAAGGACGTGAAAATAAGAATCTACAATCTGTATAGCCTAGCAGATAAGGACCTTACACTCTCAAACATGAAAATAACCGACACAAACTGCATTATTGTCGGAGACTTTAATAGCCGTTCAGAAAGATGGGGATACCCAGATACTGACAAAAGAGGAGATGAATTGGAGGACTGGGAAACAGACTCAAATCTCCATCTACTCAACAAAGGGGATGACACACCGAGCTTCTACTCCAGAAGATGGCTTACCACTTCTACTCCAGACTTAGCTTTCTGCACAGGAGACATCCTCCACAAAATCGATCGCCATTTGCTGGACCAATTAGCAGGTAGTGACCACAGACCAATCAAGCTTGTAATGAATATGGAGTACATACCACAGGAGCAAAAGCCCTTGCCCCGCTGGAATTACAAACGAGCAGATTGGGACAGATTTGCCATACTAACAGATAAATATTGTGAAAACATAAATGCACGATATGGCAACATAAAGCAAATGGTGGAAAGTCTAAACAGAGCGATAATACAGGCAGCCACTGAGTCCATTCCTAGAGGAGCGAGGAAAAATTACAAACCATACTGGACTGAAGAACTACAAAGTTTGGAGGACAAAGTTGAAGATGCCAGGAAGACAGCAGAGAGAGAACAAACAATTGAAGCGAATATCTCTCTCAAAGCCATCTCAGCAAAATTTAAAAGAACAGTAAATCAAACAACAAGAGATTGTTGGAGGGAAAAAACAGAAAACCTGAATTTTGACAGGGATGGAAACAAACTATGGAAACTAGTGAAAGCCATGAACAATGAAGGACCTAGAAACAAACAAATAACAATTAAACAAGGAAATGCCTTGCTTACAGGAAAAAAGGCTGCAAATGCACTAATGGAACACTATGCAAATGCAAACCACATTGATATTACAACCGAACAGAAGAAAGCAATCGAAGACAAACAGATACATCATAGAAATACAGAGACAGCAGCAGAATATATGATGGCAAATCTAACAATGGAAGAAATGGAACAGGCAATGAATACCCTAAAAAAGAAGAAATCACCAGGAAAGGATGGAATCACAAATGAAATGCTAATAGGACTAGGCACCAAGGCAAAGAAGAAACTACTAGCAGTCCTAAATAACAGCTGGAAGAGAGGAATAGTCCCACAGGCATGGAAGGAAGCTATACTAATACCAGTCCCAAAGTAAGGAAAAGACCTGGAAGAACCAAATGGCTATCGACCTATCAGTCTACTTAGCTGTGTAGGAAAATTAATGGAACGCATTATCAATGGCAGGCTAACATGGCATCTGGAAGAAAACCAACTCTTAACACCACACCAAGCAGGATTCAGAAAGTACAGATTCACTGAAGATCAAATAACCTATATAGCTCAGGAAATAGAGGATGCCTTCCAAGAGAAAAAGCACACACTAGCAGTCTGGATAGATTTATAAAAAGCATTTGATAAAATATGGAAGGAAGGACTGAAAGTAAAACTGCAAAACATGCATGTTTGTGGAAAAATGTATAAATGGATCAGCTTGAGAACAGAACTGCCAGGACAAAAGTACAAGGAAAAACAAGCAAAATGATGCTGCTGGAGCAAGGTGTCCCCCAAGGAGGAGTTCTTTCACCAACATTATTCCTAGCATATATAAATGACATCACAGAAAATTTTCCAGCCAGAGTACACACATCCTCCTTTGCAGATGACCTAGCCATATGGTCATCTGAAGAATATATTAGTACAGCTAACAGCAGAATACAGCAAGCCTTATTAGCGCTAGAGGACTGGTCAAAATCATGGCTAGTGAAGATAAGTGAGGAGAAAACAACATGCACAGTGTTCTCCCTCTCAAATAAAACTCAGCAACCTAAGCTGGTATTGAATGGAAAAATATTGCACCATGAAGAAAATCCAAACTATCTAGGAGTCACCTTTGTTCGTCGCCTGACATGGAAGACACAGGTTGAGAAAAATCGAACAAGAGCAAGGCAGAGAATGGCAATCATGAAAAAGCTTGCTGGTACAACGTGGGGAGCAGATGAGAAAGTTCTCAAGAAGTTATATACTGGACGGGTGAGGCCAGTACTCGAATATGGCATTGCAGCTTGGGCAACAGCAGCTAAGTCAAACTTTAACAAAATAAGTAGAGTCCAAAACCAAGGAATGCGAATCATAACTGGAAGTCTGAAGACAACGCCTATTAAAGAAATAGAAAAGATCACTTGTTTACAACCAATGCAGGATAGAAGAGATAGCAGAGCCCAGCAACAAGCAGAAAAATTTAGAAGATTGACAGACCACCCTATGTACAATAGATTTAATGGTTTTGGAAAGGGAAGACTGAAGCGTAGCAACTTTGTAGAAACTGCAAAACGAAGGATTAGGGCAGATCCTGTTCTTAACATATCAACAGTCAAAGCCATACACAATGCACACAAGTTCCCAGCTTGGAGACAGCAGCAACTGCCTGAGATGATAGAAAACATTCCTGGTATTGAGAAAAAGAACACTCAGCATGAAACCGAAAGAAGAGAAATAACCCTAAACTACATAAAAGAACATTACCCAAGCAGGAATTGGACCCAAAAATTCAATAGAGAATGGAGGAGAAGGAATTCTCCAAAATTTAAAAAATGGAGTGAAAAAAACACATTCAATGGCAACTGGAAAATTTTCAAGTAACTTCAAAGCAGAGGTAGAGGCTCTGAAAACTGCAGCAGAAATGCTCCTGATGGAGAAAAATAAAGAGAAGCAAATAGCTATCTTCACAGATGCAAAGTCAGCTGTCTCAATACTGAAGAGCAATAACAGCACAGAACTAACTGACCTAAGAGCAGCACTCCATGGTCTATGCCAGAAATCCAAAAAAGTTGTAATACAGTGGATCCCATCACATTGCAGTATACCTGGAAACGAAGAGGCTGACAGACTGGCAAAAGAGGGCGGACGACTACCACAGCCTGACATAGACATAACCTATAATGAGGCAAAGAGGTTGATAAAAAGCACTTATAGAACCAAATGGGAATCAGAGCATCCAGGCCATCAGAAGGATGATGCATATTACAAACTAGACCGAAGAGAACAAGTTGCAATCTTCAGACTCCGCACAGGACATAACAGGCTGAAATACCACTTGTTCAATAAACTAAAGATAGGAGATACCGATGAATGTAATTGTAGAACTGGAAAAATGACAGCAAAACATTTGCTGCAGGATTGCCCAACATATGCAGAACAGAGAAAGATATTTTGGCCCACACCTGCTTCATTTGAGGACAAGCTCTATGGAGATATCAACAAGCTAAAGTTGACCGCAGATTTCTTTAAAGATTTAAAGGTGCATGAAGACCCAGAGGCATGAAATGGAATATTGCTTGGATAGCAAATCCATTATGTGGAAAGTCCAAATCGAAAGCTCGCTGTGTGGGCTTCATAAAAGGTGGAAAAGTGTCCTAGTGGCACGAAATGGAATATTGCTTGGATAGCAAATCCATTACGTGGAAAGTCCGAATCAAAAGCCCATTGTGTGGGCTTCATAAAAGGTGGAAAAGTGTCCTAGTGGCATGAAATGGAATATTGCTTGGATAGCAAATCCATCACGTGGAAAGTCTGAATCAAAAGCCCAATGTGTGGGCTTCATAAAAGGTGGTAAAGTGTCCTAGTGGCACGAAATGGAATATTGCTTGGCTAGCAAATCCATTATATGGAAAGTCCGAATCGAAAGCTCACTGTGTGGATGTCATCTGCAGACTGCATACTTCTGGTTTCCGGAAGAACAGCCTATGGTGAACGGAAGGCCCAATATACGGAAGTGAGGCTAAGCAGCCATGTGCAGGACGTGACGATTCCTTGGGTGAGCCCAGTACCAGAGCGCTATGTATCGGCTCTGCAAGTATGGAAGCCTCCTTGGATGGCGGGGAATGCCCATGGTCTGCCCCTGCCTTCCCTTGAGGGCTGACCAGGATCTTTGGCTGTTCTATATGGACCAGCTGGGATGGGGGATAACACCACAACAGTGAGAGTCAAACGTCCTAAGAAACCCCCGGGAAGGTTAACCCGGTCAACAAATGCCCGCAGAAGTCGGATGTGTCGGCCTAACGGCGCAAGAACGCAGCTCTGCTGTAAACAGGCACAACGCAATCACATCCGAAAAAAAACTCCGGATGAACGAAAAAGAAGAAATCAATCAATCAATCAATCACACAAGGAATGATGATTGAACTATACAAGTTGACCGACGTGATAATGATCATATCACACAATGAGTGATGATTGATGTATACAAGCCGACCGACGTGATAATGATCATATCACACAAGGAGTGATGATTGATCTATACAAATATGGGTCGAACACCATCTACCCAACATGAATCAAGACATGTAAACATTACTCCTTACTTTACATTGTTTTATAAAATGTAGTAAAACGTCTCCAAACTTACTTACCATTGAAACTGAAATAATTTATGACAATAAAACAATTCAACGTGAATGTGAAAAAATATCAGTTTCGTTCCGAAAGTACATCCGAGAAAAAATGTGTTAGAGTCACTACAAGTTTTTTTGTTTTTTTTCCGCGTTTCCATCCTGTTTCAGGATATTGCGGTCAACACCAGCAGCTGTATGTTGATTCCTAGGCTAGATTACGCTCATCAGCACGCCACGACTTTCTGAGCGGCCGGCTCCATACTCACATAAGTCACTTTTGCGATTCGAACCACTGCTAATTCTCATCGCGTCACGTGATGAGAGTATTCGGGGTTAGCGGAGAAAGCTGCTAACTCCTCGGCCATGGAGCCGGCATAGAGTCACTACAAGTACGTCATAAAATTAGTAAATAAAAACACGTTTTTAAGGACTGTACTGTAAGATTTGAAAAAACTGCTTCATATTTTTGTGGGAACATGTAATGAATATTATCTTAAATATCTTAAGCGTTCCTTGGATAAGTAATTATTTCCAAGTATGTATCATTATTTTTCTGGGTATGTTTTTGAGAATAAACTTGTGCTCTTATGTAATGATTTATTTAATTTGGAATATGTGGCTTCTCGATGAGTTAAAGGAGTGCTATTTGGGGCGTAAGATAAACGGATTGTGATATGTATGGGAAATATGTGTTTATCTTAAAAGGGTGTAGAAGAGGAATACGATTAAGCCCAGAGAACTGGCTCTTAAGAAGGTCAACAGGTTTGAATACCAAGATGATGAAATAATGATCAGGAAAGATATCAAAGGAGTTGTGGCTATCCGAGGAGTATCACCTGGGATACTGTTACATGTCGTAAATTGTGGAGTCATCGGTAGATGTAGAAGAAGAGCTTGAGTAGGAAAGTGACAACAACATTGTGAAAGTGTATCTATGCAATTGTTGTTGTTTGTAATATCCGAGCTATAGGCAATCGCTTTTCTTATTGAAATTTGTTATGTATGAATGAGGATATATGATCGAGAGAGAGAGAGAGAGAGAGAGAGAGAGAGAGAGAGAGAGAGAGAGAGAGAGAGAGAGAGAGAGAGAGAGAGAGAAAGAGAGAGAGAGAGAGCGCGAATTGAAGAAAGACAAAAAGACACGGCAAGCATCAGAATAGAGTATCAACAGATTTCTTTCAGACTAGTCCCATTCACTTTCATGTTAGCTTTGTGAGGAACTAGTCTCTTTGTATCCCCCCCCCCCTGCTCCCCAGAGTAGTCCTTTGTTTTGGCGTTGTTGGAATTATCTCTGTCATTTCTTGTAGCTGCATTTAATTTTCAATTATCAAAACCATATCATCATAAAATGGCAGGTTGTTTGTGGTATGCCCACCCACTGGTTTTCATTGCATATATTGAACTAATTAAAACAATTAAAAGCCAGCCTTCTACATTGTTTTTCTTTCCCCGACCCAGATGTGTGTGTACTGTGCTCATCGTTCTCATACTACGACATCCCGTTCTGTGCATCCCTCTCTCGCTGTGTATATTGGTAATCTTTGTTCTGCTGAGATAAGCAAAACCTTAATCTGCCCACAACAGCTCGTCTTACTGGTTATCATCGTCATGTGCCTTACAGATAAGCGTGGGCGGTCATGGTTTGCAATCTCACATAAGCACCAGAGTCGTGGGTCAGCTCTGTGTTCTTGTCTCAATTATTTCACTCGGCTTAGCCTTCCATATATTCCTCTCTCTGCTTTCCTTTTGCTCCTTTCCTATCAGTCTTGCCAGTTGTCACTATGTTTTTGTTTTAGTTACAGGTAGGTTCTCTCTAACTGGACTAGTCAAAGAGTGCAGACCAGACCAGAGAGATGCAGCCTTGCTAGGTATACATTTGTGATAAGGGGTCAGCATGGCTGAATGGATCAGAAAGCTCGTTCTTAAACATCAGGCATGCTGATGCCGAGGTAGCGGGTTCAACCCCTAAACTAGCCAGTTGTACTAAAATGTTGAATTCTCGTCTTTGACTCAGGGACGTAAATTACAAGTACCTCTGAAGTCGGAGTTGGTTCGCCTGATGATGAGGACCACTGGTAATAGGGAAAGCTAATCCACACGCATAAATCAGTCCAGTGCACTTGAAGTAGTTGCACATCTACAGACTACGCTCGGGTTTAAAGCGAAAGTACAAAATAAAAACAACAACAACAACAACAACAACAACAACAACAACAACAACAATCTGTGACAGAACATGGTGGCGAGGGTGATGTCTGGTTCTGATGAAGTCCTGGTCCTGGGGTCATCGACGGGTGGGTGGTTTGTCCCAACATGCGCACTTCACAGACTAAACAAGTTGTCCAACATGATTTAAAAACAAAGTTAGTTGCATGTCCTTTACAGAACGTGGCAATCAACCCCAGCATTTATTCTCTTTTTGTGATTTGAAAACAGTGTATTCCCTTAGTGAATGTAAATAGTGAAACCACAAACATATGTTGCACGATTTATTGCCTGGTACATTTCTCTGCAGTAGGAATGCGGTTTCTGAGGGAAATGCAAAGAATACCATGGACAGACAGAAAAACCAATGAGCAAGTCCTACAAAAAGCAAATTACAACCGTAAATTGATTAGAGAAATTAGACGTAGATAGTCAAGATTTTTGGACACGTTATAAGAAGAAATAAACTAGAGAACTTGGTGACAATTGGCAAGATTGATGGCAAAAGAACAGAGGGAAGGCATAGAAGTAAATATATGGATGACTTGGCCATGTGGCAGGGTCTAGACAAGAACACAGAGCGCATCCACGACTCTGGTGATCGTGTGAGATGGCGAGACATGACCGCCAATACTTATCGGCATGGCACATGATGATGATGATGATGATGATGATGATGATGATGATGATGATGATGATTGTGATATTTCACTGTATCTCGTCAGGTGCATACTGCATAGTTATATATCCCATAAAGTGAATCAATGAATAATACTCAAGTTGAAACTATGAAAACACACAGTCACAGATACTGTTCCAATGTTCCAATGTGTGATTTAATGGGTGATTATCAGTAGTTTGCCATTGGCCCAAACAGTTATTAGAAGTTACAAAAAAAGTCGCTTAAAAGTCGACAGGGATTTAATCTCATACAGCTCAGTCTCTTTCCACAACGCGGAAAGCGTCACAAAAAGCACGAACTCCATAACTCCAGCGACGACCCTCAGGAGTCTCGGAGAACATGCACCCGTGACCCGAAGGACGCGGCCCGAATTGATCCCACAACCTTCGGAGCCCGATTCATAAGTTTTAAGAGTTTTAAGACTAGAAGTTTATCTGTGGAATAAAGGCTCCGAGAACACAAGCTGGTCAATTTACCCCATCATATCATAATCTAGTATACTCACTCACCTGTGCATATTTAACGTACATTTGCTTGCACTTTTCAGACATCGATCAAAGATGCAGCTGTTCAACAGACGCCAAGAATCTTGGCGAGCTCGCAAGTAAGCGCACAGAAAACAAAAGAAAACAGATGAACGCGACTGCCACTTGTGGCCACATGTGGCAAAAATAACACCAGATAATGTCAAACGTGTTCAGGGCTCAGATTCTCACTGCCCCGAGAGAGCGATCACCAACCAACTGGGTAGGTCTGTTTCCATTGTCGTGTAGACTTTCCTGGCTCTCCCCCGAGGGTAGATTCAAAGGTCCGCGCGGTGAGTTCTAGGTGGGTATGTCTACTCAGCTGAAGAAATCCATTCTTTGAGAAAGTTCTTCCTGTTTGCAGAGTTGACAGTGTATGAGTAGGAGCACGTTTTGTGAAATAAGTCACTGTTCTTAAAAAGTTAGAAAAAGTGTTTATGCATGTTACATAGAACCAGTTTTAACAGTGTATGAGTAGGAGCACGTTTTGTGAAATAAGTCACTGTTCTTGAAAGTTAGAAAAAGAGTTCTTGCGTGTTACATAGAACCAGTTTTAACATACGGCTGAGAATCCTGGACAATTAAATCTTGGAGATGTCATTTTATAGAAGAATGCTGAAAATTAATTCGACAGCCAAAATGAGCAAACATGAGGTTTTAAAGGAAGCTGAGTCGCAAAGACAACTTATCACAAACCGCAGAAAGAGACAGTCATCGTTTAAGGTCAGGTTATGAGAAGACAAAATCTGGAACATCCTGTGACAATCGGAAAGATTTGCGGAAAAAAGAAATAGAGGAGGACATCGTGGGAAATTTTTGACAGTCTTGTGTCGTGGCACGGGGAGGAGTCAACACATAGTAATTTGTGAAGAGGCATGATCGCCCACGCCAACCGGCAAGACACTGAATGCTGATGGTGATCATGAGTATGATGGCGAGTGGCTAGAACGCCAGGCCCACACTCGGACGACCCGAGTTCGAATATTCGGTAGGGTGATGGATCTTTTTTCTGCCAGGTGGCCTTAATTCCTCACACACAAGATACACCCCTCCGCTTCCCCCCTCCTATGCAGCAAGGTACTATAGAAATGACATGTTTTTCTCCAGACGGTACATCCTATCTGTTTATCACTGAGTACGGTGTTTTTACATCATCATCATCATCATCATCATCATCATCATCATCATCATCATCAAGTGCCTTGCCGGCTGACGTGGGCGATAATGCCTCTCCACAAATTACGATCATGGACCAGCTTCGTGTGTTGACGCCCTTCCGTGCCATGACGCAAGACTGTTAAGAATCGCCTCACGCTGTATTCATCTATCTCTCTTTCCGCAAATCTGTCCGGTTGTCACAACAAGTTCCAGTTTTTGTCTTCTCATAACGTGGCCAAAACACAATGATTGAAGGTAATACACAGGCATATCAATTGGAAGACTCCTTGAGGCCACTAACACAATTCTACCAAATATTAACATGCACTATTTGGCACTCATAGAAGTAGAAGAAATAAGTAGAGAGTAGATGACACGTTAGACATCATACAAACTGAAAGCTTTAGTTACTCCACCAACAAGCGTCGAAGTGCACTTGTTCCTGCAGCAGGGCCCTGTCGTCATTTGGAGGTGACAGTTTCGAATCCTGGGAGGCCAACTATAGCTTTAAGTGTCTGTGTGTCGTCTGGTGTGTCCTCTACTCTCTACTTTTTTTTTCTACTTCTATAAGTGCCAAGCAGTACATGTCAATGTATACCGTACTGGACTCAGTATGTGTGTGTGTGTGGGGGGGGGGGGGGGGGGAAGGGGGGGGGGGAGAAGGAAACGAGGCGCAGTCTTTTTGATCAGAAATTATCGATTCCGACTCCCATCATAAATGTCTCTCAAACTCTAACCTAGACATTTCAAGTGATTTCTAAGTCATTTCTGATTTCTTACGATATCACACTCCCCATAATCCCTCGAATAGTAAGATTGGATACCTAACACAGGTGGCAGCCGTGGCTGAGATATTACGTGTGCAATCCCAACGAAAGAACGAACGAATTTTATATTAAAGGGATGGGAATTGGACACGCAGGCGGCGTGACATTTTTCTCTTCTTATATCTCTGCTTTTATACATTACTTCATTGGTCAGCATGACCGAATGGATAAGAACCCGTGTTCTTGAATATCCTGTATGCTGATGCCGAGGTTAGGGGTTCAACCCCTACACCGGACAGTTGGACTAAAATGTTGACCTGTCTTACTTGTCAAGGGGTCGTAAATTACAAGTACCTCAGAAGTCGGAGTTGATTCGCCTGATGTCAAGGGGGGAACTTTTAATAGGGAAATCAAATTCACAGGTAACAATCAGTCCCGTGCACTACAAGTAGAAGCCTGCGTATAGAATATGCTTGAACACAAATCAAGGGAACGACTTCTTCTTCTTCTTCTTCAGCGTTCCGAGCCATTGAAGGTTCTTTGCTGCAAATACAATCTGTCTCCATTCGTCTCTCTGGTGGACCTTCTCTTGCCAGTCGTTGATTCCAAGTGCTTGTAGGTCTGTATGTATATCTCTCCACCGCCTTCTTGGTCTACCTCGGGGTCTACGGTCATTTATTTCCTGAGTGTAAACGAGTTTTGTTTCCCTATTATCTTCCATTCTTTCTATATGCCCCAGCCATTGTAGTCTATTAGCCTTCATGATACCAGTGATTAGCGGGGACTTAAACAAATCATAAATGTCTTTGTTACTTCTTCTTTTCCACTCTACACTTTGTGTATCCCTAATGGGTCCAAAGATGCGTCTTAAAATTTTGTTCTCCAAGGTTTGTAACAAGGCTTCGTCTCCTTTCGTTGTACTCCAGGTTTCAGAGCCATACAGCACAACTGGTCTGATCAGTGTTTTGTATATTGTGATTTTGGTGTTACGAGATAGCGCCTTTGATTTTAGTAGATGTTGTAAGGGAACGACAAAAAAAACAACAACAACAACAACACACACACACACACACGCGCACACACACACACACACACACACACACACACACACACACACACACACACACACACACACACAGCGGAAATACTTGGCAAAAGATGGGACATCAACAAACCAAGTGGGTTACAGGTAACGTTTTCGATTTATGCGATCAGCATCATCATCAAGTTGGGCGGTCAAGGTTTGTCATCTCATACGATCACCAGTTTTTTTTTTTTGTTTTTTATTTCGTTCGCTCGATTTGTATTCAAATATAGTTCATACACAACCTACAACTTTTAGTGCACAGGATTAAATGGCAAGACAAGATCCCAGACACTGAAGTCCTAGAAAGAGCGTCCATGCCCAGTATCCACACTATACTGATGAAGAATCAGATTCGCTGGGCTGGTCACTTGACTCGCATGCCAGATCACAGGCTCCCTAAACGAATTTTTTACAGCGAACTGCGTTGTGGTAAACGCTCCCAAGGTGGCCAGAGGAAACGCTTTAAAGACACTCTGAAAATCTCACTGAATGCTTTTGAAATTCATCATGACACCTGGGAGGCTGCAGCCAGAGACCGAAATTCGTGGCGTGCATCATTACGCAAGGGTGCAGTCATATGTGAGGCAACCAGGACTGCAAGAGATGTGAAGAAAAGGCAGGACAGAAAAAACCACTGCAGGAAATCCTCCTCCAGAAACGTCAAGCATTCTTTGCCCACATTGTCAAAGACATCTTAGAACCCACGGCTCCATACCTTCAACCCCACTGGATGAAATGAATGGTCATCATCATTCTTAATGGACAAACAAGAATGTACAAACATCAGTCTTTCATATTGTGCAGTCTTCAAATTGCATTATTCATCTTTCATATTGCGCAAGTTTCAAATTACATTCTTCTTTTCAAAAATTCTATTTGACGGTAGCCTACCTGAATGTTTCTTTCTTCTTTTAACGTACAGCCTACATTTACAAATTTAGTTTGTCGATTGTCAGGTTTAAAAAAAAAAAGTTAACGATAAGATCGCTAAAGGCATTTTCTTTGTTTACACCAGCTGCCGAATGTTTCCTCCGTGGCTTATCGTAAATTACCGAAGGATGAAAACTAATTGTACAAGAATTGACGACCGGCTATGGAAAGTCAGGTTGAAACTGAATGCCGAAGGTAAGGTATTTATGGGTAGGGATTGATTAAAGGAGAAAGAAAATAAGAGGCATTGATGAGGAAGATCTGGTAAAGGAGAGGCGTAGATGTTTAAAGCGTAATGCCGAAGGTCAGGTATTTATCGTTAGGGATTGATGAAAAGCGCAAGAAATGAGAGACAGTTACATATGCGGACAGATATTGTGATGTCATGACCGCCCACGCATTCCGGCATGGCACATGACTGATTGATTGATAGTGAGATGTACAGACGAGCGGAATGAAAGACAGAAAAACAGAGGTGCAATTGAAAGATAGAAGTCAAAGAAAGCAGGCAATTAAACAGGCAGACTAGCAAATAGATTAACATATGGACACATAAAAGGACCAACGTACAGACAAATCGAAATACGGACAGATAGACGGACGGACCGTCGTCCCTCCCACCTGCCGGCCGACTGACCGACTGACAGAGAGAGAGAGAGAGAGAGAGAGAGAGAGAGAGAGAGAGAGAGAGAGAGAGAGAAGAGAGAGAGAGGTGGGTAGGTAGGTAGATAGGTATGTGTATATATAAGTAGATAAATAGGCAGACAGGCAGCGAACCAGCCAACCAGACAGACAGCCAGACAGACAGACAGACAGACAGACTGACCAGACAGACGAACAGACGGTCGGACGGACGGACATAGATAGATAGATAGATAGATAGATAGATAGATAGATCGATAGATCGATCGATAGATAGATAGATAGATATATAGATAGATAGATAGATAGATAGATAGATAGATAGATAGATAGATAGATAGATAGATAGATAGATAAAATACAATTCTCAAAACCTTGTAAACGTGTGCGTATTGTGTATAAACGCCTTGAAATAAAGAAATCAAAAAAAACCTCACGAAGACATGTACAAGTTGAGAGAAAGAAAACAGGACAATTAAACCATACCGGAAGCAGATACCTTGTTAAGTCATCAGCCTTGGACCATTTTTTTTTAACACGACCATGTCTATACCGGAAGCAGATACCTTGTCAAGTCATCAGCCTTGAACCATTTTTTGTACACGAAAATTACTTTGATTTCAGAACCCAGTGTCGTTCAACCATGAAATAACATCTAAACAGGCATATTTCTGCTGGAACGTGCTACACAACCTGTTGCATATTCGGAGACTGGTTTAATGTTTAGAGCAATTCTAAAGGTAAATATAATCTTACAAGAGACTCTGGCGTTTAAGTTGAGTTGATTTAAGCTGAGTCAAGATACAACACAGCACTTGGGGCATTCCAATACTTGCTCCGCTCTTATTTTCAACAGCCAGAGAAGAGGCCTAGTACTAATGACGCCAATTGCAGTCTGATTATGTCACGGTTTGGAATTTCCTCTGAGTATTAAGTGCCGTCTAGATATTTTTCCCATTAACTGCCAAACCGATCTCTCCGGGCCATGATGATCTGTCTGTTTCTCCTCACTATACACGTCATCACCAGGATCGGCGACCACGTCTGCCTTACCTAGCACCAGTGTCATAGGCAGCACGCGCCGTTAAGCCGCAGGACAGATGTTTTTGGATTGATTACAGGCGATGTTCTGTGCGGAGCAGGCACTCTATCACGATACTGATGATTTCATGAAAGGTAAACTCACTGCTTTTGACATTCAGTAAACAGAAGTAACAGACTGACGGATTAATTAAAGAGAAAACGCGCAAGTCTTGAAGTAATTAAAATGCATATTTATTATAACAAATATTTAGGCAAAAGCACACATGCTAAATCAATTAACACCCGGTTAGAGCATAATGATCTAGTTTTTGGCTAAATTAGTGTGCGAGTTCTTTCAACAGACAGAGGTTTTCTGAACGGTAGTAGCTCATTCGATAAACAGATTAATAACTTGCAGGATCGTTCAGTAAATATAGAACTGGCGTATTATCTCTTTCAGTAAATAGAGAGCTGACGTATTATCTCGTTAAGAAAGTAGAGAACTGACGTATTAACTTGTTCAGTAAATAGACAACTGACGTACTATCCCAGTCAGTAAATAGAGAACTGACGTATTATCTCGTTCAGTAAATAGAGAACTGAAGTATTAACTTGTTCAGTAAATAGAGAACTGACGTATTATCTTGTTAAGAAAATAGAGAACTGACGTATTATCTCGTTAAGAAAATAGAGAACTGACGTATTAACTTGTTCAGTAAATAGAGAACTGACGTACTATCCCAGTCAGTAAATAGAGAACTGACGTATTATCTCGTTCAGTAAATAGAGAACTGACGTACTATCTCAGTCAGTAAATAGATAACTGACGTACTATCCCGTTCAGTAAAAGAGAATTGACGTACTTTCCCGTTCAGTAAGTAGAGAACTGACGTAATATCCCGTTCAGTAAATAGAGAACTGACGTACTATCCCGTTCAGTAAATAGAGAACTGACATATTATCTCTTTCAGTAAATAGAGAAATAACGTACTTTCTTGGTCAGTAAATTGAGAATGTCTCATCCGCCTCGTATTTCCTTTTCTTCTTCTCCTCGTCTTCCTCTTCCTCCTTCTCCTCCTCCTCCTCCTCCTCCTCCTTCTTCTTCTTCTTCTTCTTCTTCTTCTTCTTCTTCTTCTTCTTCTTCTTCTTCTTCTTCTTCTTCTTCTTCTTCTTCCTCTTCTTCTTCTTCTTCTTCTTCTTCTTCTTCTTCTTCTTTTTCTTCTTCTTCTTCTTCTTCTTCTTCTTCTTCTTCTTCTTCTTCTTCTTCTTCTTCTTCTTCTTCTTCTTCTTCTTCTTCTTCTTCTTCTTCTTCAAACAAAGAATCAACACGCTAGCTCATTGAATAAGCATAGAACTAACACGCTAATTCGTTCAATTTAACTAACTCATTCAATAAACAGAGAACTAACAAGCTAGCTCTTTCAAGAGGCAAAGAACTAACACTAGCTTTTTCTATAAACTGAGAATCTACACACTAGCTCATTCAACACACAACCACTGACATACTCTCTCACTCAACACTCAGCAACTGACAAACGCTCATTCAACACACCAAACCACTGACAGACGCTCTCACTCAACACTCAATCACTGACAGACCCTCTCACTCAACACTCAATCACTAACAGACCTTCTCACTCAATAACCGTATGACCTACTTGCTAGTCCGTTCTGCCGAGGTTTTGCCCCAAGGTAAGCGAGGTTCACATTAGCCTTCCTGCCGTCAATGATAGGGTTCGGATCTTTACACGCCCTCTCAGCTGCCAGCCTGTCCGCCATTGTTACCTGCCAAAAGAAAGATTACATGCTGATATGTAAATTTAATCGAATTAAAATAGGGTCACACTTACCAATTTGCCTCGGGTGTGGTTTTAATCAGAATTAGCATAAAATCAACAAATACACAGAGGTCGTTGTAGCGCCGTGACTAACACGCTTGCCCGTGGTTAAGTGGTTATTTGTTCGCTTCTCCTGAAGACCAAGACTTTGAAAACTGACATTGGTCCCCAAGCAAACCAAGTTTAACCTAGGTACTGGGACATTTTCTGGGAAGCAAAGGTGGGAGGAGGCGTGATATTGATCTCCTCACCCATCGAGTATTAGCTGGTGTAAAATATAGGGCTGGCACCCTGTACGAAACATGTATCCAGGCTTGTAGAAATTGTTGTATACAGTATTTGTTCTTTTCCATAAACCCAATACGCCAAAAACTGGCGCTGTGGCTTAGGGAATAGTAAGACCCACAGTGTGATCATTCCTTGTCATACCGAGTCCAGGGTTCTAAATCAGCTGCGCGCTTTTTGAAAGCAGACCGTTTTGCGTTGATTTCGATGGTATGAGAAAACAATAGCAAATTATCGAACTAATATTGCCCTGTAACTCATAACCAACCAGTATCTGTTGGGGTTGATTGCACCGTCCTGTAGCGACCCCGGAACTAGGAAAGGGCCCTACAGCTTGAATGGGAGGCAATTAGTTTACTTTACAACATAAGAATATAATTAATAATTCGATCAAGTGCCAGCTCCGTAATGTAGGTTAACTGCAAGGATCTCCAACAAGAACAATACTTGGAGAGAAAGTCTGTCCCGTGTACACCAAATCTAGGACAGTAAACAAGACGCGTAATCGATACAAAGCTGCGGTTAAGTGAAGCAAGAAGACAACAGAATGTGGGGCACAATAGGGAATACGACAGACCACAGTGGTAGAGACTGAGACCTTTCCATGCATACCACAGAGATAGCAACGGTTCAGCACAAAATAAAAGGAATAAGGGGGACTGGGGTTGGGCTGGCTTCCCCTTCCCGTAGAAATAAACTTTGGCAGCAAACCAAATATGATCAATTTTAGAGGTAACAGAAAAAGATCTCATGTGTTCGAGGACAACCGCAGGCCGTTTGAAACCAGATCCCTTTGCGTTGATTTTCACAATAATACGAGTGTTGGCATTTCAAAATGCGATGGCAAACAACTGAAGTAAAATTTCTGAGAAAGCAGCACACTGCCAGTGATTGTTAGGATTGACTGCGACGTACAGTAAGGCAGATGCAACTAACTATTATTATTATTATTATTATTATTATTAAGGAAGGAAGGAAAGAATGAAGGAAATGAATGGAGGGAGGGAGGAAGGAAGGAAGGAAGGGAGGAAGGAAGGAAGGAAGGAAGGAAGGAAGGAAGGAAGGAAGGAAGGAAGGAAGGAAGGAAGGAAGGAAGGAAGGATCATGTTACGCGCCCTAAGGTGCAGTGGTCATATGAAGCCAGTCCGACATTTTTAAATACCAACCAGCACTGGGTGGCTGATGTGATCCGTATCACACCGGCCAAAGACATTCCCTGGTGCCCAAGTTAGGCTGGTCGACCTGGGAGCGCAGGTCAGTTTTAAAACTCGCGTCCGCCTCGTTGATGATGGAATTCATGACCATTAGGCCGCCAAGCGAGCGGCCAGCCACGGCGCTGTCACGCTCCCAATGGTCTCGTAGCCGAAACAAACACATCCGTATGTGTTGACTCCAGGTGACATTGTACACGTGTTACTTTCAGCTATGATTAGCCATCGGATCATAATGTTCATGGGCGGGTCGTTTTAAGGGGGCCTATGTTGAGAAGTGGTTAAATCATCTTTCTCGCGCTCTGAGAGTCGCGGGTTCGATTCCCAACTCCGACAATTCGTTCAGAAGTGAAAGTTTCTCGGTGACTCGTGGGTGTCGCTGCTTGTGCCTAGGGAGTTCGTGCTCTGAGCAACGTTTTCTGCAAACCACTCGGCAGAAAGAGACCAAACCGTATGGAAAATACAAGCCACTGCAATGAAGTCGATCCTTTTAATCGATTGTTTCTTTTTATTTTGCGTTCGCTTGTTACAGAACTCGAGATTAATCTACAATTTTCCTGTTACTATATGTAGCTACTACTACCTGTAGCTACTACTACCTGTAGTTACCACAACCTGTAGCTACTACTACCTGTAGTTACTACTACCTGTAGCTACTACTACCTGTAGTTACTACTACCTGTAGTTACTACTACCTGTAGCTACTACTACCTGTAGCTACTACTACCTGTAGTTACTACTACCTGTAGCTACTACTACCTGTAGCTACTACTACCTGTAGTTACTACTACCTGTAGCTACTACTACCTGTAGTTACTACTACCTGTAGTTACTACTACCTGTAGTTACTACTACCTGTAGCTACTACTACCTGTAGTTACTACTACCTGTAGCTACTACTACCTGTAGCTACTACTACCTGTAGTTACTACTACCTGTAGTTACTACTACCTGTAGTTACTACTACCTGTAGCTACTACTACCTGTAGTTACTACTACCTGTAGCTACTACTACCTGTAGCTACTACTACCTGTAGTTACTACTACCTGTAGCTACTACTACCTGTAGCTACTACTACCTGTAGTTACTACTACCTGTAGCTACTACTACCTGTAGTTACTACTACCTGTAGTTACTACTACCTGTAGTTACTACTACCTGTAGCTACTACTTACCTGTAGCTACTACTACCTGTATTACTACTACCTGTAGTTACTACTACCTGTAGCTACTACTACCTGTAGCTACTACTACCTGTAGCTACTACTACCTGTAGCTACTACTACCTGTAGTTACTACTACCTGTAGTTACTACTACCTGTAGCTACTACTACCTGTAGTTACTACTACCTGTAGCTACTACTACCTGTAGTTACTACTACCTGTAGCTACTACTACCTGTAGCTACTACTACCTGTAGTTACTACTACCTGTAGCTACTACTACCTGTAGCTACTACTACCTGTAGTTACTACTACCTGTAGCTACTACTACCTGTAGTTACTACTACCTGTAGCTACTACTACCTGTAGCTACTACTACCTGTAGCTACTACTACCTGTAGCTACTACTACCTGTAGCTACTACTACCTGTAGCTACTACTACCTGTAGTTACTACTACCTGTAGCTACTACTACCTGTAGTTACTACTACCTGTAGCTACTACTACCTGTAGCTACTACTACCTGTAGCTACTACTACCTGTAGTTACCACAACCTGTAGCTACTACTACCTGTAGCTACTACTACCTGTAGCTACTACTACCTGTAGCTACTACTACCTGTAGCTACTACTACCTGTAGCTACTACTACCTGTAGCTACTACTACCTGTAGCTACCACTACCTGTAGCTACTACTACCTGTAGCTACTACTACCTGTAGTTACTACTACCTGTAGCTACTACTACCTGTAGCTACTACTACCTGTAGCTACTACTACCTGTAGCTACTACTACCTGTAGCTACTACTACCTGTAGTTACTACTACCTGTAGCTACTACTACCTGTAGCTACTACTACCTGTAGCTACTACTACCTGTAGCTACTACTACCTGTAGCTACTACTGCCTGTAGCTACTACTACCTGTAGCTACTACTACCTGTAGCTACTACTACCTGTAGTTACGACTACCTGTAGTTACTACTACCTGTAGCTACTACTACCTGTAGCTACTACTTACCTGTAGCTACTACTAGACCTGTAGCTACTACTACCTGTAGCTACTACTACCTGTAGTTACTACTACCTGTAGCTACTACTACCTGTAGCTACTACTACCTGTAGCTACTACGTACCTGTAGTTCTACTACCTGTAGCTTACTACTACCTGTAGCTACTACTACCTGTAGTTACTACTATACCTGTAGCTACTACTACCTGTAGCTACTACTACCTGTAGCTGACTACTACCTGTATCTACTACTACCTGTAGACTACTAGCTTACTACCTGTAGCTACTACATACCTGTAGCTACTACTACCTGTAGGCTACTACTACCTTAGCTACTACTACCTGTAGCTAACTACTACCTGTAGCTACTACTACCTGTAGCTACTACTACCTGTAGCTACTACTACCTGTAGCTACTACTACCTGTGCTACGGCTTACTACTACTACCTGTAGCTACTACTACCTGTAGCTACTACTACCTGTAGCTACTACTACCTGTAGCTACTACTACCTGTAGCTACTACTGCCTGTAGCTACTACTACCTGTAGCTACTACTACCTGTAGCTACTACTACCTGTAGCTACCTACTACCTGTAGCTACTACTACCTGTAGCTACTACTACCTGTAGTTACTACTACCTGTAGCTACTACTACCTGTAGCTACTACTACCTGTAGCTACTACTACCTGTAGCTACTACTACCTGTAGCTACTACTACCTGTAGCTTACTACTACCTGTAGCTACTACTACCTGTAGCTACTACTACCTGTAGCTACTACTACCTGTAGCTACTACTACCTGTAGCTACTACTACCTGTAGCTACTACTACCTGTAGCTACTACTACCTGTAGCTACTACTACCTGTAGCTACTACTACCTGTAGCTACTACTACCTGTAGCTACTACTACCTGTAGCTACTACTACCTGTAGCTACTACTACCTGTAGTTACTACTACCTGTAGCTACTACTACCTGTAGCTACTACTACCTGTAGCTACTACTACCTGTAGCTACTACTACCTGTAGCTACTACTACCTGTAGCTACTACTACCTGTAGCTACTACTACCTGTAGTTACCACAACCTGTAGCTACTACTACCTGTAGCTACTACTACCTGTAGCTACTACTACCTGTAGTTACTACTACCTGTAGTTACTACTACCTGTAGCTACTACTACCTGTAGCTACTACTACCTGTAGCTACTACTACCTGTAGCTACTACTACCTGTAGCTACTACTACCTGTAGCTACTACTACCTGTAGTTACCACAACCTGTAGCTACTACTACCTGTAGCTACTACTACCTGTAGCTACTACTACCTGTAGTTACTACTACCTGTAGCTACTACTGACCTGTAGCTACTACTGACCTGTAGCTACTACTACCTGTAGCTACTACTACCTGTAGCTACTACTACCTGTAGCTACTACTACCTGTAGCTACTACTGACCTGGTAGCTACTACTACCTGTAGCTACTACTACCTGTAGCGTACTACTAGCCTGTAGTTACTACTACCTGTAGCTACTACTACCTGTAGCTACTACTACCTGTAGCTACTACTACCTGTAGCTACTACTACCTGTAGCTACTACTACCTGTAGCTACTACTACCTGTAGCTACTACTACCTGTAGCTACTACTACCTGTAGCTACTACTACCTGTAGCTACTACTACCTGTAGCTACTACTACCTGTAGCTACTACTACCTGTAGCTACTACTACCTGTAGCTACTACTACCTGTAGCTACTACATACCTGTAGCTACTACTACCTGTAGCTAATACTACCTGTAGCTACTACTACCTGTAGCTACTACTGCCTGTAGCTACTACTACCTGTAGCTACTACTACCTGTAGCTACTACTGACCTGTAGCTACTACTACCTGTAGCTACTACTGCCTGTAGCTACTACTAGCCTGTAGCTACTACTACCTGTAGCTACTACTACCTGTAGCTACTACTGCCTGTAGCTACTACTAGCCTGTAGCTACTACTGACCTGTAGCTACTACTAGCCTGTAGCTACTACTAGCCTGTAGCTACTACTACCTGTAGCTACTACTGCCTGTAGCTACTACTGCCTGTAGCTACTACTACCTGTAGCTACTACTACCTGTAGCTTACTACTAGCCTGTAGCTACTACTGACCTGTAGCTACTACTACCTGTAGCTACTACTACCTGTAGCTACTACTGACCTGTAGCTACTACTACCTGTAGCTACTACTACCTGTAGCTACTACTACCTGTAGCTACTACTACCTGTAGCTACTACTGACCTGTAGCTACTACTACCTGTAGCTACTACTACCTGTAGCTACTACTACCTGTAGCTACTACTACCTGTAGCTACTACTACCTGTAGCTACTACTACCTGTAGTACTACTACTACTGTAGCTACTACTACCTGTAGCTACTACTACCTGTAGCTACTACTACTGTAGCTACTACTTAGCGACTACTACCTGTAGCTACTACTACCTGTAGCTACTACTGCCTGTAGCTACTACTGCCTGTAGCTACTACTACCTGTAGCTACTACTACCTGTAGCTACTACTACCTGTAGCTACTACTACCTGTAGCTACTACTACCTGTAGCTACTACTACCTGTAGCTACTACTACCTGTAGCTACTACTACCTGTAGCTACTACTACCTGTAGCTACTACTGCCTGTAGCTACTACTACCTGTAGCTACTACTACCTGTAGCTACTACTGCCTGTAGCTACTACTGCCTGTAGCTACTACTAATAATAAGTGCACTGCGCTGATTTTTCTTGAGGAGTAGCTTTCCCTATTACAAGTGCCCTTCGCCATCAGGAAAACCCCTCCGACTTCAGGGGTACTTGTAATTTACGTTCATAAGTCATAGACACCAGGTCACCATGTTGTTGTTGTTGTTGTTGTTGTTGTTAGTGTTGGTGGTGTTGTTATTGCGTCCGCTCGCTTTAAAGCGAAGTCCATAAACGCTATTTCTAGTAGCACATGACTGCATCTTGCGTGTGGATTAGTTTCCCATTACCAATGTCCCACGTCATAGGCATACCCGCTCCGACTTCAGCAGTAGTTGTAATTTACAGCCCCAAGTCAAGGACAAGAAGTCAACATTTAAGTCCTACTGAACTGAGTAGGGTTTGAACCCGCTAGCCTCAGTATCAGCACACCGGGTGTTTAAGAACGAGCGCTCTTATCAATTCCGTCGTGCTGACCTCATTTAACTGACGTGTTGTGTGGAACGAACCCTCTACTCCGGGGCCAGAAAAGAAAATATAACCGTGTTAAACCTCTCAGCCACGCATCCTCCAACCCCATCTTAAAACATAACTGTCATTTTTTTTTCGTCCAACAGCCAAATCCAGCATTATATAGTGCAAATTTAAAAATTAGAAGAAGGAAATTAGAAGAAGTTCCCCAAAAATGAACCCATTATATTCGACAGCTGATTACATCGGAACGATATTACCCTTGCAAAGGTGCATTTCACCTGTATACGTCAGCTGCCTTATTTCATGTGCAGAAAATGTTGAAACCTTTTACTGGTGCCTTTCGTTTTTATGTTGATACAAACACCGTCGCTTTGCAGCGTTCCGTGTTTAGTTCCGGGGCATTTGTGTGTGCGATATGCCTGCTTGAGTGTTTGTCTGCGCGCCTGCATGGATGACTAACTTGTGAGGTGATTGGATGAGTGCGTGCATGCATGCATGTCTGGATGATAGCGTGAGCACAGGTCTGTCTGTCTGACTGTCTGTCTGACGGTAGGTCGGTCGGTAAGGCTGTCTGTCTGTCTTTCCGTATGGATGGATGGATGATGAGTGGTTTTGGGCGTGTGTCTGTGTGTGTTTCTGTCTGTTGCATGTCTGCCGGACTGCCTGCGTGTGTTGCGTGTGGCGTGCGTATGTCTGTCTTCTCAGTGTGTGTATGTATGTGTGTGTGTGTGAATGTGTGTGTGTGAGTGTGTGTTTGTGTGTGTGTGTGTGTGTGTGTTTGTGTGTGTGTGTGATTGTATGTAAGATACAATATGAACATCCATCCATCATGTGTTATGCCCGAAAGCGTGAGCGGTAATGACTCGCCATTTCACTCGATCACCAGAGTCGTGGATCAGCTCAGTGTTCCTGTCTCGACCATGCCATGTGGCCAAGCCATCCAGGTATTTACTTCTCGGTCTTCCCCTTGGTCTTTTCCCTTCGATCTTGCCAGTTATCACCACGTTCTCCAATTCAATTCTTCTTATAACATGCCCAAAAAATTGACTACCTACGTCTAATTTCTCTAATCAATTTATGATGTTCATTTGTCTCCTGTAGTACTTGGTCATTGGTTTTTCTGTCTGTCCATGGTATTCTTTGCATTCTCTTCAGAAACCACATTTCCACAGCCATCAGATGTTTTTCAGCTTGACTGCACATTGTCCAAGTTTCACATCCATACAAAAGTACAGGCTCTATGTAACACCTCAACACACTTTTTCTTATTTCAATTAACATCATTATATTGGTCAGTATGTTTTCCTTCTTGCTAAAGGCTACTTTCGCCATGGCGATTCTTGTTCTAATCTCGTATATGTTCTAATCTTGTAAATGTTATAATCTCGTATATGCTCTAATCTTGTATATGTTCTAAATCTGTTATATGTTCTAATCTCTTAATATGAACATAAATAGAACAAAAGCAGATCTTCTGGCCCACTAAATGTACATATAAATAGTACACACCTGAAATAAGTTAAAGAATGTATATATCTAGGATGTATGATCACAGAAGATGGCAGAATATTCAGATAGATCGAAATCAGATGTCAAAAGCAAATGCGCTTATATATCAACTATCACTCATACTGAACACCTCCTTGTCCTACACCGCAAAGAACTATCGGCAATAGATAACAGTGACCCGTACTGAAACATCCATATATACCTATGTCCGTAAAACGACAGATAATAAATGGCTTATTCACACCAACCCATTGCTACCAATATCACACTTGGACATTATCCAAATCACACATCCGCAAAATCAACACCTGCAAAACGAGATGTTTGGAGAAGAGCTGGCAATTTAAGCATCGAGACAGAGTCAGAAATGATGTTATCAGACAGACTGTGGGATCAACACATTGTGATACATATATTGAAATCAGAAGATCAAATGTTCCATCATCTCGTTAAAATGCAACGCCATCAGTTAACAGCTCTGGTGCTACACCAAAGATCTGATATGAGAGCAAGAGGGCGCCCCAGGTCACAATACAATGGGTTGACTACATCAAAGACGTTGTACAGTTACTCCGAATTGCACTATCCAGTGCCACCCATCTGGAGCTACAACATCAACTATTCCTCGCTGGATGGCAAAAGTGAAAGATGATGAAGACGATAATGACTTACTATTAGGGGCCGTTGCCCAGCTACTGAGTTAAGTGCGTGGAACGACACTGAGAGCTGTAGATTGCATTTGTAATGCTTTTACATCTGTCCGCGGTTGTTTGTATTGTGAACTGCATATTCATAAAAATGGCGGACTGCCGATTGCTGAACTGGCTAGTTTTTCCTTATGCAGTAATGTGTGTGCAACTGCTGGTTTTCTAGTGACTGCCGCTTCCATCGAGATGAACTGTAGTTTTTTTTTTTTTTTTGGGTGGCTGGACTGTTGTGTTGGCATTCTGGCAACCGCCTAATGATCGTATGCACGTGAAAGCCGTTGATTTGTCAAGATTGCTGCCTGTTCTATTTATCACATGGGACAGTGAGGAACATTTTGTGTTATATTCACTGGAACATGAACGGAGCAATATGGAGTGAACCTTTGCAGTGAAGTTGGAACCGCTACTAACTACTAAATTAGGTCTTGCACAGATTAACGATCTTTGTTTTAACCCACGTATTACTATCATTGGTCGAGCTACACATCTTTTTGAAGTTCAGTCTGTTATTTATTATAATTTTCTGCAGTAAGACATCCTTATATCATCACCCATCGTTTTAACGTGTGTTGTACTCCAGCCCCCCCCCCCCACCCCCTTCTCCCTCCCCCAGACTTTCCAATGTCTCTCTATCATAAACCAGATATGGCCGAATAAATAAGAGTGTTGGTTGTTAAACATCTGGCGTGCTGGTACCGAGGTAGCGGGTTCAACCCCTACACGGTTAGTTGGAATAAAATATTGAAGTCTCGTCCTTGACTAGGGGGCATACATTACAAGTACTTCTGAAGTCGGAATGGGTTCGTCTGAGAGCGAGGGATACTGGTAATAGAGAAAGCTAATCCACAAGCAAAGATCCACAAGCTAAGAACGGTAGCGCGTATATGGACTACGCTTGAGTTCAAAGCGAGATATGGCAAATAAAATAAACACAATTATGAATTGCTGTCGGGTGTAAATTGTCTATGACATCTTGATTCACTTTACGCTGACCGCTCTCATTTCCGCTTTCCCGGTACACCTCCCTTCATAGTCATCGTTTTTTTTTCTTTCAGAAATCCATCGCCTTTTACACTTCTTCTTCTTCTTCTTCTTCTTCTTCTTCTTCTTCTTCTTCTTCTTCTTCTTCTTCTTCTTCTTCTTCTTCTTCTTCTTCTTCTTCAGGGTTTCGATCCATTGAGGTTCTTTGCTGCAGATACAATCCGTCTCCATTCGTCTCTCTGGTTGACCTTCTCTTGCCAGTCGTTGATTCCAAGTGCTTGTAGATCTGTACATGTATTATCTCTCCACCGTCTTCTTGCTCTACCTCGGGGTCTACTGTCATTTATTTCCTGAGTGTAAGCGAGTTTTGTTTCCCTATTATCTTCCATTCTTTCTATAAGCCCCAGCCTTTGTAGTCTGTTAGCTTTCATGATACCAGTGATCGCCTTTTACACACCCAAAATAATTCATTTTCCTCAATATTCTTCGTCCTAAAACCCAATCTTCGTCTGTACCGAGTTCTTTATGTCCTGTTTGTTCTCTGTTTCTCCCAACGAACCTCCAATACTCTTCTACAACACATATATCCAAAGGCGTATATTGTTTACATGATTACATTAGGTTGTTCCCCCTCGCGGTATTCCAATTAACTCTCCTGGTTGTTTGTTATGAGCTCGCTAGATCAGAAAGGTGAACGTACGTAGGTAATTCTCTCCCTTTATTGTGAAGGGGGATAACTTTTGCCACATTCTATACCAGGTCACTGTGTCACAACCTTACTTGCTACTTTCAACGCTGATTTCTCCTTCACAAAGCAATGGAAATAAACTACTCCAAGTAAAGTAAAATTGCCTAGTAATCAAACCGGGCTGTTTTCTTTCTTTTTTTGTTTGTTCGTTCGCTTGCTTTGGATTCGAGCGTAGTTCATTCTGGACTGATAATTGCATGTCGGCTGGCTTTCCATATTACCTATGTCCCTTGCTATCAGACGAATACACTCCGACTTCTGAGGTCCATGTTTGTTTTTTATTTTAAATTTTAATGTTCGCTCGCTATAAACTCAAGCGTGGTTCATATATAAGGTGCTACTTCTAGTGCACTGCACTGATTTTTGCGCGTGGATTACCTGTCCCTATTAACAGTGTCTCTTGCCATCAGGCGAACCCACCCCGACTTCTGAGATTCATGTAATTTACGACCTCAAGTCAAGCCCACATTTTAGTCCAACTGACCGGTGTAGGGGTTGAAACCGCTACCTCGTCATCACCACACCGGAAGTCTAAGAGCAAGGGCTCTTATCCATTTATCCATGCTGACCTCCAGACTGGGGTTGATTGTAACGTCCTGTAAAGGATATGTAATTGTTTGTTTAATGCGCAAAGAGTGTAGAGATGGTGGACTTGTTCGTGCGCACGTGTGAAAAGACGGTGATCGGGATTTCCAGCTTTAGTAATAGCAGTTACCCTACCACACAGCCCTGGGCTCAACCTTAATTGCGTTAGAAAGCTTGCTGCGTGAACAGGGGGGAGGGGGGGGGGGGGTTCAAATGAAAACCTTAACTGACAGTAACCATGCCATTGTCTTGTAACATGTCAATATTGTAGTTACGGGTGTCAAGCGTGTTAAGCACATGACATCACGGCGTGAACGTGACACAGTGACGTCATAAGAACAATTTAAAGATGACCACGCTACTTTTGACATGCACCAAAAAGGAGCAGCGTTCTGTTATCCGTGTTTTTTTAAACAAAAAATCAGTGAAGGGGTGAAGCCTTTAGAAATTCATCGGCGAATGAAGGTCCAGTATGGTGATGCATGCCTGTCAGTCCAGAAATAGTATGAGTGGAGTAGGAAGTTTCAAAACGACGTAACTTCTGTGACAGACTGTACACGACCGGGTCAGGCACACCGAGTAGTGCACCAGAATGGTTACACACGCAACCAAGATAATAGAAGTCACCCTATTTTCGATACCATTTTCAATTCCATTCTCGATGCCCTTATTAACTGGGCCCCACGTGTTTGTTCGCCATCTTGTGTATTCTCTTTGCTTATCTTTAGACTCTCTCTCTCTCTCTCTCTCTCTCTCTCTCTCTCTCTCTCTCTCTCTCTCTCTCTCTCTCTCTCTCTCTCTCTCTGAAAATTTAGCTAGTATCTGTGCGTGCTTTTTCTTTTGTAGAGCATGTAAGTTCGCGTGTATCTGTGCGTTCTTTTCCCTTTGCAGTGTTTCTAAGTTATATGTTGTGTTAATTCGATTTCAACATAAGCAATATGGCAAATAAATCAAGAGAAACCTTATACACCATAAATACAAAACACCAGTTTCTGAATGACAAAGATTATAACAGCATATTCATTAAAAGAAAATATTAATTCAGCGCTGAGATAAACATATACTATCAGAAGAAAGCAACTTACACACTCAAAAGAAAACAAAGACTATATGAATATATTAGACAATATTCACCTCCTACATAAAGAAGAAAATACATGCAGAAGATACCTACAACAACATTCTCAACTTATAGTTATTCTTCATTATCATCATCATCATGTGCCATGCCGATAAGCATGGGCGGTCATGTTTTGCCATCCCACACGTGGATCAGCTCCATGTTCTTGTTTCGACAGTGCCGCGTGGCCAAGCCATATAGACATTTACTTCTCTGTCTTCCCCTTCTTCTTTTCCCTCAACTTACCAGTTGTCACCAAGATCACTAGTTTATTTCTTCGCATAATGTGTCCAAAACTTTGCGATCTTCTTCGTCTAATTTCTCAAATCAGTTTAAGGTTTTCATATGTTTCTTGTAGGACTCGCTCGTTGCGTTTTCCGTCGGTCCATAGTAGTCTTTGCATTTTCCTCAGAAACCACATTTCTACTGCCATTAGATGTGTTTCATCTTGTCTGCTCATTGTCCATATCTCACATCCATATACAAGTACCGGTTCTATGTAACACATCAACATTCTTTTTCTCGTTGCATTTGACATCTTTTTATTGATCAGTATGTTTTCCATCATGCAAAAGGCTAACTTCACCATATCGATTCTTGTTCTATCTCTTCAAGGCACTTCCCTTCAGATGTTATTACTGTCCAGAGATAGTTGTACCTGTTCGCTTGTTTTAACATATTCTCATTTACCCGTATATTGCATTGTGATATTTCCTTCTTCCTAATGGCGACCTAATCTCTGTCTTCTTACAATTTAATTCTAACCCCAGTTGTTCACTGAATACAATAACCGTACCTACTAAATGTTACAGATTCTGTTAATTGTCTGCAATAAAAACTGTATTATCCGCATATCCAATGTTATTGATGTTACGTCCCCAGATGGTGCCTCCTCTCATGTCTTCTAAACTTTTTTCATTATATATTTTATAGTTAGCTGTTTGAATCTTAGTTATACTTATTCCCTATCTCGTTTGCTATTCGTCTTTCTTAACTTTCACACCCTTTTGTTTCCTATATGTTTTATTTAGATATTGAATAATTGAAAACTTCTTTCTTTATATTAACACTAGAGGTGCAACATTGAGCTTTTGGTTTCTTAAAATAGCGTCATTATTAGGATTTAGTCCTCCATTCGATTCCTCCAATTCATTACTTATAGTGTGTTCTGTATACATTGAAAAGCCTTGTCTTTTCGTTGAGACACTATTGTATTGCATTGTATGCTTCCAGGCAAGACATCACAAAGTTGTCTTAACGCTTTAGGTATGAATTCAATCAATCTTTTCAGGGCCTATAGTATGTGTGTAAGCGTTTATATAAGTAACCATCATAGCGATATGTCTGTCTGTCTGTCTGCCAGTCTGTCTGTCTGTATGTCTTGTGTCGGTTCTGTGGCTTAGGCTGCAGGAATTAAAGGCTTCGAAATCAGTCGCAGGCGATTTAGAAGCAGACCGTCTTGCGTTGATTTCATTAGTTTAAACGTCCGTTGTTCAGAAAGCAGTGGCAAACTACTCAACGTAAGTTTGCCTAGGAAATCACAAACAGCAGGCGAGTTAGCGTATAGCGTAATTCATAGGGAGTTACGGGATACTATGGGGTGAGGATATTACGTCTGAGTTCGTCGTCTCGCTAAGTGAGGGAACGACTGAAACCTATTCCCTGGGTTATTCAGGCTTACAAATTATAAATGTGCTACCACATCACAGATTTATGGGAGGTCCCTGTCTCGGGACGCAGTTTTAAATAACAGACAACAAATGCTGGGATTGATTGCTACGTCCTGTAAAGGGCATCCAGCTAATATATATATATATATATATATATATATATATATATATATATATATATATATATATATATATATCTGTGTGTGTGTGTGTGTGTGTGTGTGTGTGTAATTATGCCTGTCTGAATACCAACCAATCAACAAAGTTACTTACCTATCAATCTACCTACCTACCTGTCTGTTCTTTTGTCAGTCTGTTCCTTTATTTGTATGTTTGTCTGCTTGTCTATTTAGTTATTCATAAAGATATCTATGTCTGTCTGTATCTATCTATCTATATGTCTGTCAGTCCGTCTGCCAATCTTTCTGATCCATAGAATTCGCAAGACTTTAATTAGAGTCTTTGAGCATGACAAAGTTGAGAGTCATTGCCGAGGACTCAGCACTTTGCAATATCTAGACAGAAATACGAAATGGGGAAAATGCAATTAGAGATAAAAACGGAAGAACGCATTCGTGGAAAGACCCGGTTTAAAAACGCGAAATATGTAGAGTTTTTTCGTGGGTTATCAACATAAATAAGAATTTACGAGACGTTTAAAAGAACTCGGAGAACCAGGTAGATATAAATAATAGTGTGTGTGTGTGTGTTAAAAAATAAATATTATTTATAATATTCCCTACACTGCTGGAAATTGAAAGAAATTATACGAATATCTTGGATTGCCAGAATAACTTCGTCCTCTTTTACTTTCGATCAACATCTGCTTGCTTGCTTGTGTTCGTTGGCTGTGAACTCCAGCGCGAAGTCCTGTATGTCGGATGAAGTCATCCTGTTGTCCAACATCAGTGTGATGTCATACAGGACCTGAGTTTTGCGTGAGTATCCGTTGTCCCATGTCTGGCTTATTGGTGTGCAGACTGGTGGTTCCTCGCCGTAGAGGCAGACACTCTCCGACTTCGGAGGAAATCAACATCTAATCCAGGGTATCACACATCAAGGTGACATAGTGATCTACAGAGACGGGTGGTTAGAGTTTCATCGCGAAGGCTAATGGACAATGTTTGATAAAGGAGAGTATGGCATATGAGACTACGACCTCCAGCATGAGAATTAAGGTGGAAGCAACAACAGCGACCTTCCGGTGGCTAGAGGAGAGCTACTGAAACACACACAGCATTCACTACAGACTCAAAGAGTATGCTTAGTAAGGTGGAGAAAGGAGTGATTCGTGTGGAATGGCTGTCCTCGCTTCAGAGGTAACAGATTGTGAGAATTGTATGGATTTTCTGCCCTGCCATGTGGTGGTGCAGGGAAATGAACTGGCTGATAGGCTGGCAGGAAATGTACTTCTTGATAGTATATTACCTATAGACATGGGAGGCGTGGTCGAGCGCCTGTGGGACCAGGTGGAGAAGGCGGGGGGACAGATTGAGAACCCGCATGTTTAAAGGATGAGATTGCGGGGGATCGGCAGGGGTTCTGGAAGAATCTCAAAACTAAGAGAGAAGACCGGGAGCACTTTCAGTCAGATAGCGGTGGGACGGATTAGTGGTATGACTCTTAGCTGACTGTTTAACGAGGGGACTGAGCGCGTATGTAGATATCCTGAGTGCAGTGATGTCGGTTCTTAGCTCAACTCAACTCAACTCAAGTCTTTCGTTCGTTTGAAATCTGTTGTCTATATCTGAAATGTTGTTTCTTGTATTAACTTCACTGTCATTTTTAGTTCACACAGTTGTCCATAGAGTTTATCTTCCACCGTTGTTTCTATAGGCCAGAAGGTGTGACTAGATATCTTGTATTTTGGGAAATCGTGCAATCTTAAAAAAATGTACATTTGGTTGCACAATATTACACAAAGATAAACAATGTGTTTATATGGAATGATAAATAAAAGAACTATTAGGTTAGTTACATGTCTTTGTCATGACGTTGTAAATGACCCCAATAGTTTACTGGCTGTGGGTCATTTACTAGGCAATACTAGTTAGAGGTGTATCATCGCTTTCTGAATGTGCAATGCCTCATGCGACTGAGATATTCGCGACGTGGTCTGCTTCGAAATCTCCCGAGACTATTTTCGAACCCTCGGTTCGATAACCGGGAAGTGTGAAATAAAGTACTACTATCCACTAAGATGCAATCAGAACTGTCATCCCCGTGAGACATACCGATAAGCATGGGCTGTCATGTTTCACCATCTTACACGATCACCTGAGTCGTGAATTAGCTCTGTGTTGTTGTCTCGATTATGCCATGCTGCCAAGTCATCCAGATATATATACCTCTCTGGCCTCCCGTTTTTTCTGTTCCCCTTAATCTTGCCAGTTGTCACCAAGTTCTCCAGTTTATTTCTTCTCATAACATGTAAAAAACTATTTGACTCTCTACGTCTAATTTCTCTCATCGGTTTCTGGTTTTTATTTATTTCTTGTAGGGCTTGCAGCTTTTCTGTTTGTCCATAGTATTCTTTGCATTTTCCCCAGAAACCACATTTCTACTGCCAATAGATGTTTTTCAGATTGCCTGCTCACTGTCCAAGTTTCACATCCATACAAAAGAACACCTATAAAGAACTGCAGGCAACAATATTCAAAATGAAAACGTAACGTATGAAATAAATATAAAGTCTGAATACTGTAAAATATTTGACATCTTAAAAGTGCATAAAAACGAATTGAGCAGACAGAAGTATTGAAATCGCCTGTAGTAAACAGCGGATGCTTGTAAAGAAAATGATTAGGAAATCAGACCGCATGTTTTCTTACCTCGACTTCCCTTCTTGCCATCTTGTCTCTTTTACCTTGTGGAAAAATGAAGCTACTATTTTTAGTTTCGGTAAAGTGAAACCATACCTCGCCCTGGTGTCAATCTAGCCACACTAGAAGCACAAGTCAAACCGCCTTTAAATAAAAGATGGTTTGTTGGGGGTTATCAATACTGCTGCTAATGTTTCTGGTGGAATGTTTTTTGTCAGCGCTCTTACTGTACGCAGTGAACATCTAGCGATATAATTACATTATAGGAAAACGCCTTTTATACTAACTTAAAAGAAAGTCGAAGTCAACCGCGACCGGTACTCATATCATTGTATTAAAATCAACGCAAGGCTGACTGCTTCCAAATCGCCCACATATATGTTTCCAACGCGGTATGCGGGATTACGAAGAGCGTCCGTATCCCTTTCGTCTTAGAGCCACAAACGAAAATAACGGACTCTTTGTACACGTCTTGTGGCGTGTGGTACATATAGTCCTTTCCCCATAGTGTATACACAAATAGATACTAAATGAGTATCATGGTCAATATTACACCGGTGACCTTTGTGCCCCAAAACATTTCCCATGACCATTTATAGAGTGCAGTTAAATTAACATTTTTTAATTAGTTAAATACATATTTTTATTTTTTGCATATCATATTTACAGGACTTCCCTGTCAACGCCAGCACTGCTGTTGTTGATGTCTTGGCAAATTTACGTTCAGTAGTTTGCCATTGCTTTCTGAAAGACCGGCTCCCATACCATCACGTTGAAACCCAGCGCGACACGGTCTGCTGCTAAATCAGTTGCAGCTGTGTTTCGAACGCAGGTAAGCGGAATTACCAACCGCGTCTGTAACTTCGTTGCCACGGAGACCGCAAATAAAGAATAGTGATGCAAAATAAAGAGTTTAAATACAGCTCAAGCTAACACTATTCAAAGATGTTTCGCAGATAATGAGTTACCCCAAAGCTGCCTTTCTCCACAAAAAAAAAAAAAAAACGCATACACAAAGCTATCTTTTTCGTCTCCCGGCGATGGCCGTTCATCCTTGGCATTATAAAACAATTTGTTTCACACTGCAGGTTCCAATCTCCCTATGTGTGTCAGCCACCATCTGCGCGTGGCGGTATCAGTTGCAGCAGTGCTGGGATGTTGCTACCAATGGCTATCCTCTGACATCACACGGGGCACCAGCTGTTTTCTCATTCCGCAGCAAACAATCAGGTGAACACATGTTCCCCGCTTCCTGCGGGACTGGCTAATACATCCGAGTGGTATTTTGATGTTTTCCAGCTGTGAAAATACATTGTGTCCCAAAGAGAATCAGATTTGTTTGTTTGCGTGTTGGCCGTGGACGTTTGTCGGTGTCAAAGCGGGAGATGGAACTAATTATGTCGTCTGGTGTGGTTTTTGTGTTTTGTGGCACTGATGTGAATGGGGTAGCTAGGTATTTGAATACAACATTTGCATAGACAAGCGAGCGCGTTAGAGTAGTTGAGTGGAAGCTTTACGGATAATGCCATGAGTACGGTCGGACTAGAGCTCCATGGGCTGCGTTCGTCGTCTCGCTAAGGGAAGGACAGACTGGTTACCTATTCCTTCTTGCATTCACTCAATGATGTACAGAACAAATGGAACCAGACGAAGAGGTTAACGAATGCCTAAAGGGTTCAAGGCGAGATGATCGACTTCATTGCATCGGGTTTTATCGCATATGGCTGGGTCTTTTTCCTCATGGCCATCCTGTCGAAATCGTCTGAAAAAGCATGACCTTTGTAGCTCTACCGACGACCCCCGGAAGTCTCCGAGAAAAACTGCACTGATGTACCAAATTACGGAATATGGAATCGAACACCATAGCTGTCGAAACACAAGGCAGGCGGCTTAACCACTTCAGCACGGAATTAAGAGACTAATGAAAGTGGAACATTATACTCAACTATTATAAAGAAATAATCTGTGATATTTTAAAATATCATTTAATGAAAAGTATGGCATTGGAGAACATGGCGATGACTGGAAATATCAGCTGTAGAAGCCACAGCGACAGACCAAGATAAACTATCTGGATGATGGAAAATGATAAGATGGGAGAATGCCATCAATATGATTGATCCAGAACTCCGAGGACCGAAATCTGCTGAGAGACATGAACGCCTAATCTTCTTTGCAAGGCATATGATCATGATGATGATTCATACTGTTGTGTATCATTTCTGTATATATGTAGATATTCTATTTATAGCTTATTTTTTTTAAACCCCCTGAAGCTGCTAATGCACATATATACTTAGTTCGTATGTCTTTATTTCTACTGCAGGGTGAATAACATAACTGCCGACACTCTTTGCTGCTTTTGTGAAATGGTATTTATGTTTGCAGAATTGACACAAGAATGAAGTAAACTTGGAAAACATCGATAGGTTGATAGGGTTCAGTTCAGTCCTGTTGAGTCAAAAACCCATATCACAACTTTCGGGTCATTTCCATACGTGCTTCATCTTTATCTTCTACAACCAGCGAAGAGTCCCAGTATTATTGGTACCAGCTGCAATCTGATTATGTAACCGTCGGGCCTATCCTCGGAGTGCTGTGTGTTGGCCAGATCGTCTGGTCGCTCTCTGCTGCAGCGCTCTCGCTGGGCCATGATGGTTAATCAGTTCTTTCACACTATACACGCAGTGAAAGATGGATAGATAGTTTGATAGGGAAATGACAGAAGTTTTAATTGAGATGAAGAGTGACCTGATCTGCATACGAATATACATGAAGACAAAAGGAACAACTGGCAACGGATTCAGACTTGCTGATAGAGCGACTGTCGGATGTGTGTATAGATGATCAGATAAGATTGCAAAGTAAACATAGGCAAACGTTGACAAACAGATAAGTAGATAGACAGCTGATGGGCAGTTGTATCGACTGATAGAAAGATAGACAGGTAGATAAGTATACAGTAAGTAGAGACAAACAAACAGGTAGACAGGCAGGCAGGTAGGTAGACAGACAGACAAACGGACAGATGGACAGACACACATACAGATAGACGCACAGGTAGGTAAGTACAAACGTACGTGCGTAGGTAGTAGGTAGGTAGGTAGAAAGGTAGGTAGTAAGTACGTAGGTAGGCGAATAACTAGATAGGTTAAGTGAGTAGAGAGGTAGTTAACTAGGTACGTAGGTAAATAGGTAGATGGATGGGTATGTAGGTAGAATTTAGAAAGGCAGGGAGACTACTCTGTGTGTACGTGCTGTGTGTATGTGTATCGTGTATTTCTTTCTAAATATACTGCTGCAGATAACGTCTGAATGGAAATGCGAATCAAAAATACACGTACACCCACGAGCGGCTGCACTACTGACAACTGAAAATACTTTAAAAATAAACAAGACTCGGTCGGAAGAAGACATCACAAATGTGAGAAACTCAACATGGATGTGTGAGTCTGAAAAAACAAGCAGGTCCCAGGTGTCAGATGTGAATCTAACCATAAACCCTAGGGCAGCACCGGGGTCGTGTCAGAAGCAGGGGAAAGCCATCTCATTTAACAGTGATAATCACGCTGGGTGGGAGACTGCCCGGGGAACAAGGAAAACAGGATGGTAACACAGAAAGATAGTTGCTAGTTGCGTGTTTTTGACAGGACGTAGAAAACATACGAGATTGTTCCGGGGTAATTTCGTGCTATGAGTTTATCATGTGATATGGCCTTTACATTGTATAGGCTCGAATGCAAGGAGGTATAGGTAGCTAAACTTACCGTTACTTTGGCAAGCGACGAGCTTAGACATCGAACCCTTATAATTACTATAATAATCATAACTATTACTTTATCAAATATCAATATTTTCTGGCATTTGCTGCACATTTTCAAGCTTTTATTTTTGTTGTTCTTGCAGTTCCATATTAATCTTATCAATAACAATATGTAGGAAAGGAGAAAGACAGAGATAGGAAGAGAAGAATGTTAGACAGGCTTGTGTACACAATTCATCTCTCTCTCTCTCTCTCTCTCTCTCTCTCTCTCTCTCTCTCTCTCTCTCTCTCTCTCTCTCTCTCTCTCTCTCTCTTTGTCAACACGTAGACCCCGTCTTGTGCTTTAACCTTTTACCTTCACCTCTCACATCTGACCCAGCCCCTCCCCCACCTACGCCCAATCTAGCATTTCCATTCCCTTCCCGCTCAGTCACATTGTTCTCATCTCCAGTTTCCCTCCATCAATGTGTTCTCATTTCTATGTAAGTTTTGTCACACAACTCACATTTTCCTCTCCCTCCTGTCACACAGCTCATATTTTCCTCTCCCTCCTGTCGCACAGCTCACATTTTCCTCTCCCTCCTGTCACACAGCTCATATTTTCCTCTCCCTCCTGTCACACAGCTCACATTTTCCTCTCCCTCCTGTCACACAGCTCATATTTTCCTCTCCCTCCTGTCACACAGCTCACATGTTCCTCTTCCTCCTGTCACACGGCTCACATTTTCCTCTCCCTCCTGTCACACAGCTCACATTTCCCTCTCCTCTCTGTCACACTATTGATTCTTCCATTTTCCCTCCAACATACTGCTTAGATTTCCATTCTCTCCCCCGTCACACTGCTCACATTTTCAATTTTTACCAGCCGCATAACTGTTTAAATTTATACCTCCCAACCTTTACACTAACGCGATTCGTGAGCCGCTTACCACGCGTTCGAAACGCTGTGGCGACCGACTTGGCAGCAGACATGTCGCGCTGGAGTTTTAAGGTGTTGGTATGGGAGCCGGTCGTTAAGAAAGCAATGGCAAACTACTGAACGTAAAGCTTGCCAAGACATCAACAACAGCAGTAAATGCTGATGTTGACAGTGATGTCCTGTAAATAGGATGTGGGAAAAAAACACCTTAACACTGCTCACAAAACCCGTACATGTTATTCTCAGCACCAAAACCATACAAGGGAACATAAACTACCAACGACCCAGCCATTAACTACTTCAAACAAAGATTATGCAGTTCAATTCCCTTCATGTCTCTACTTTATTTTCCCAAGGCATACAATTCCATGTTGAAACGGGTCACAATGATTTACTCCAAGCTATAATCAACCGCCAATTTTCTTTACCCTATTTTAGAATAATTCCG
This sequence comes from Cepaea nemoralis, assembly GCA_014155875.1. NCBI lineage: Eukaryota > Metazoa > Mollusca > Gastropoda > Stylommatophora > Helicidae > Cepaea > Cepaea nemoralis. The sequence goes on from JACEFZ010002966.1 coordinate 118,483, forward strand.
TTCAGTCTGGAAGTTTCTAATATTGTTTATTAAAGAAACTGAACGGTATAAGAAAGCGGGTAAAAGAAGGCACTCATAAACCATACAGCAATCAAGAAGAGCGCAGTCGCTGTCGCGGTTTTCATTTGAGGAATTTACAAAAACTAATGGCTAATAATTCAAGGTACACAAATAAGCTGATAATAGAGTTGGGTAATTTCCTTGTACAAGCAAACCTAGCTGCAATGTTTCAACGCCGAGGTTCATTATTATAATTAACAAGTTTTCACGGCAGAGTTTGGTAAGTTGACATACAGAATTTAACTCTTTATAACCGAGCCTGATATTTTGCTAAATTTTGTCTCAGACTAGTGTCTTATGAACTCTTTCTTTCACAGACTAGTGTCTCATTAACTTCCTATTACATACTGGTGTCACGGTAATCCCTTTATCACAGCCTGATATTTTATTAACTTGCTATCACAAACTGATGTCTCACTGTGAGCGGCGCTATCTATGTCTTCTATTCGAGGGTCTGGTCTTTTTCCCTTTGTGTGTGTGTGTGTGTGTGAGTATGCGGTGGCGTTTCTGACTCTCAGCCATGAGCAGATGGAAAGGATGGAGAGGATACAGAACGAAGCTATGCGTATTATACTTGGATGTACAAGAGATACAGCATGCAGGGCGATGCGTTACCTTCTTGATTTTCCAACCATAGGGGACAGAATACAAATTTACCGATTACGTGCCTACTTCAGAGTCAACGCAATCACACAACATCCATTGCACAGCAAGATTAAGAAGGTATAGGGCAGCAGGTTACAAAGAGAAAAGTCGTGGATGGGTCAAGCCGAAGACATTCTTCAACAGGTGTTTCACTTGAGGACTTAGAACCTTGTAGGAGTGGAAACAAGTGCCAACAGAGTTTTTTACGTTATTTTCAGTTTGCATCCAACTAGACAGAAAGTGCAGACAAGAAAATCCGGCTGCCGAGAAGGCGAGAGTACAGACTTTGATTTTCTGACTTCTGTATAAGGTGATGCTGTCATTTACACAGATGGTACGGTCGTTAAACACGTGAGAAGTTCATAGGCCTTTACGGCTCATGCTGGAGGGAGAATTGTGAAGGAAGATTCTAGTGCTTTTGCCTTGACGACACCATTGAAATCATGGCAGTAAGTAAAGCGATTGCATGGCTAGAGATACAGACATTCACTAGGGCATGTTTCCTTTAAAAAAAAATGTCGTTTAAAAGTCGACAGGGTCGACTTCATTGCACCGGGTCTAATCCCATATGACTCAGTCTCTCTCCGCAACGAGAAAAGCGTCGCACAAAACACGAAGTCCGTAGCTCCAGCGACGACCCGCAGAAGTCTCCGAAAAAATGCACTCGTGAACCGAAGGACGCGCCCGAAATCGAACCCACAACCTTCGGAGCCCGAGTCAGACGGCCTGACCTCTTCGTCACGGAGACTCGGAGACGGGTACGTTTCCTTAGTGACTCAATGAGTATGCTCAGGAAGATATAGATGGTTGGATCTGAAGACTCTTGGTGACTCTGGAGCAGTGACGACTGGCAAAGATTAGTTTCATTTTCGTGCCAGGGCATGCGGGTGTACAAGGAAATGAGCAGGCTGACAGGCTTGCAGATAAGGCTACTGTGGAGGGCGGACGAGTAATGGACCAGGCTGATATATACTGAATGCTCTACGAGAAGTAAGGCATTTGTGAGAATCAAGTGATGATTGAAGGTCTCCCTGGTGCAGGTGTTAAGGACGCTGTTCGTAATCCCGTATACCAAAGTACGAAACACAGCTGCGAAAGATTCGGCAGCCGATCGCGTCGAGTTGGTTTCTTACGGAATTAGTATGAGAGCCGGTCGTTCAGAAATCAATGGCAAACTACTGAAGGTAAAACTTGTCAAGACATCAATAGCAGCTGAAAAATACTGGTGTTGACTGCAATGTCATGTAAATAGGATATGCAAAAAAATGATGACTGTGAATTTACAACCAAGGTTAAACTGCGAGAACAGCAAGTTAAAAGAGGTGTGTCCAAACAAGAACACAATGCAGGTAGCCAAAGAAGATTAATAAATCAACACAGAACTGGTGTCGTGAGCCGCTACACGCTGTGGGATTTGCTGAGGAGGGGATCCGAGCACTTATGGACTGAATGGTTCGATGTGCAATGAGGATGATCTGTCGACTATGTTATTACTTTGTATTGTTATTTCTAACTACTTTGTATTATTGTATCTTTTTACTTTGTATTATTGATCCTATTATTGTATATTGTTGTATCGTATTACTTTGTATTGCTATAACTTTTCAGTTATATCTTATTACTTTATATTGTTTTACCTTATTACTTTGATTTGTTGTATGTTATTATTTTGTAGTGGTATATCTTAATACGTTGTAGTGTTGTATTTTATTACCGTGTAGTGTTGTACATTATTTCTGTGAATTGTTGTATCCTTTTTTATTTGCATATCCTTTTTTTTTGTTCCAGGATATCGCAGACAACACCAGCATTTCTGTCGCTGTGATCTCTTGGCAACTTCATGTGCAGTAGTTTGCCATTAATTTCTGAACGACCGGCACCCATACCAACGCAAACCTAACGCAACGCGGTTTACTGAGAAATAGCGCGCAGCTGTGTTTCGAACGTGGGTATACGGGATTACGAGCCGTGTCCGCAACTCCTTCGCCACGGAGCAGTCTGTATCCTATTAGTTTGTAAATATATCTTATTACTTTGTAGGGGGTGGGGGATGTGAGGGTGGGTAGAAAATGTGAGGTTGGTGGTTAGGTGTGTGTGTGGATGAGGGACGTGTGGGTGGGGTGTGTGTGTGGGTGTGTGGGTGGGAGTATATGTTAGGGTGGGTGGGGTGTGTGGGTGTTGTGGGTAGTGAGATGTGTGGGTGGGTGTGTGGGTGTGTGTGCAGGTGGTGTGGGGGATGGGTGTAGGGAATGTGTATGGGTTGGGGATGTGTGTATGGGTTTTGATATGTGTTTATGGGTGGGGGTGTGTATGGGTGGGGGTGTGTATGGGTGGGGGTGTGTATGGGTGGGGGTGTGTATGGGTGGTAGTGTGTATGGGTGGGGGATGTGTGGGTGGGTCAGTGGATGTATGTCTTTGGTGGCGGGGTGTGTGTGGGTGGGAGATTTGTGTGGTGGGTGGGGAGATGTGTGTGTGTGTTGGTGGGGATGTGTGGGAGCGGGATTTGTGTGTGGGGGATATGTGTATGGGTGGGGAGATGTGTCTGTGGGTGGAGATATGTGTATGGGTGGGTATGTGTGTATGGGGGTAGAGAGATGTGTTTGTGGATGGGGATGTGTGTATGTGTGTATGTGTGTGTGTGTGTGTGTGTGTGGGGAGGTGTGTCGTTAAGGGATGTATGGTTGGGGGATGGGTGATTGAGGGGTGGTGGGTTAGGGATGTGTGGGTGGGTGGGGGATGTGCCTCATAACATGGTAATATGCATTGTTCATGTTTACAACATTTATTTGACAATGTGTGTTTTCTATGTGAATGTGTCATGCACTATTGATGAACGAAAGATGAGTGATTGGAAAGGCCGAATGTAAGACGTGCCTGAGCGCCCAATTTGTTACATTTTGAAAATAAAGGTCGTTTGTTCTTGTCCTGAGAAATACTACATAATATAGCACTTTGTCATGACCAATACTACATATTGTAGCACTTTGTCATGCTAATAATAATAACAACAACGGTAATAATAATAATAATAATAATAATAATAATAATAATAATAATAATAATAATAAAGTAGCTTTTGGAAAATATGTCTTTAACAAAAAATAAGATAATTCACAACACAAGAAATCCAACATTCTTAGTTATCTTCTTCGGGAAAAGCACAAATAGATATAAAGTTAAAATGAAATTAGTAAATAAAAACGTAAACACAGTGAAGTACAAATAACAGACACTAACGGGCGACTGCGCACCTTCTGTTCACAGGAAAGCTGCGCAGGATTTCGGGTGTTTTGGTGCAAAATCAGAAAATGTGAAGCAAAAAACGGTGGCTAGATCTGAAGTGGAAAACAAAATAAGCTATGGATATGCAGAATGGAGTCAGCAAAGTTAAACAGTGGCGTCTGTGAAAGTATTGATACTAGCTGGAAGGAAACATCCCACAGTGGCGTCTGTGAAAGTATTGATACTAGCTGGAAGGAAACATCCCACAGTGGCGTCTGTGAAAGTATTGATACTAGCTGGAAGGAAACATCCCACAGTGGCGTCTGTGAAAGTATTGATACTAGCTGGAAGGAAACATCCCACAGTGGCGTCTGTGAAAGTATTGATACTAGCTGGAAGGAAACATCCCAAAATGTTGATTAACTTTCTCTCCAATGTAAGTCCAATTAAACTGTCAGAATAAAATATGTTATGGACTAATCAGTACTCCGTCTTGACTTTCCTTATTTTCTTTATTTTCAAAGGGTTAAGGATTGGTCACGCGGGTACATGCTACGCTTTTCCTGTGTACTGTAAAATTCCACATGGTACAGAATATGAATCGAACTTGATCTACACGATGCGATCATCGTTGATCTACCTCCATGCCACACCGCCTCGCAAGAAAATTATATGGGTAATTATCGACATTTTAGCTAGCCCTTGTTCTTTATAGGACGCTGCAATCAATCCCGGCATTTATTGCTTGTTTGGCATTTATTAAGCAATTTTACGTTCAGTAGACTGACATTGTTTTCCGAACAGCCGGTGTTCATATTATCTAAATCAACGCAAAGCGATCTGCTCCAAGATCGCATGCAGCTGATTTCGAACCTTCGAGTCGGTATAATTGGAAATTGGGTAAAAGCGTTCACTAACCCCTGAGCCACATACGCTGGCAATTACACCCTACTGGGGGTAATATATACACAACACTTGCATTGTGACAGTCAATTAGGCTCTGAGCTTAAAACCACAAGCGGGTATGCATATCTGTGGAGCATCACTTGTAATTTCAAAGCCAGGACACGCCGCTGAGTGTTAACTTACTCGACTTTGTGAACCCCAGTTTGAGTTGAACATAACTCATCATAATGACTTCACTCCAATGTTTTTATTTGTATGCTATGCAAACATCTCTTCTTGGCTCTTCATTCCAACAGATCGCGTATTATCTTTCTAGTTCTGGGGGTCAGTGGGTCCCACTTTGGTATCCATCTGTGTGATGTTTACATCCTCTTGAGAAGTGTCAACAGTGTTATGATAGCTGCCATTGGGCCCTCACTTTGAAATTCTGCTTCTTCTAATACTACTACTACTACTACTACTACTACTACTACTACTACTACTACTACTACTACTACTACTACTACGTAACAACAACAACTACTACTACTACTACTACTACTACTACTACTACTACTACTACTACTACTACTACTACTACTACTACTACTACTACTACTACTACTCTACTACTACTACTACTACTACTACTACTTCTACTACTACTACTACTACTACTACTACTACTACTACTACTACTACTACTACTACTACTACTACTAGCACTGCTGCTGCTGCTGCTACTACTACTACTACTACTACTACTACTACTCCTACTGCTGCTGCTACTACTACTACTACTGCTACTACTACTACTACTACTACTACTACTACTACTACTACTACTACTACTATATTACTACTACTACTACTACTACTACAACTACTACTGCTGCTGCTGCTGTTGTTGCTGCTGCTACTACTACTACTATTACTACTACTACTACTACTACTACTACTACTACTACTACTACTGCTACCACCACCACCACCACCACTACTACTACTACTACTACTACTACTACTACTACTACTACTACTACTACTACTACTACTACTACTACTACTACTTTTCTTCTTCTTCTTCTTCTTCTTCTTCGTCTCTCCTTCAGTCCTCCTGCCTCTTCCTCCTCCTCTTCTTTTCTTTCTCCTCCTTCTTCGTCTCACGCTGCTCCACCCAGATCTTCCCCATATTATTCATTTGTGTCCCTAATTCTTTCCTCATTATGTTTGTATGCCTTCCTCTATGTTTTCGCTAAAGGGGGAGGGGTTCCAGATAAAGAACTATCAACGTACACTATTCCCAGGTTGTCTCAGTACATGTCCTATCCCCAGCCAATCTTTATCTCGCCTATTTATCCATTGGTATTTGTTTAATTCTCCCCATAAGCTTCACGTTGGTGATTCTGTCGCACGACTTCATTTCTTTTGTTCTTCGTAGGCACTAATTAATTAATGTTTGTAGTGCATTTGGATACCGCGTTCGAAACACAGCTGCGTTTTTTAAAATAAAGTGGTATGGGTGCCGGTCGTTCAGAAAGAAATGACAAACTATTGAACATAAACTTGCCCAAGAATCGCGAATAGCCAAAAACTGCTGGGGTTGACTTCTACGTCCTTAAAGGATATACAATTAACATTAACAGTTTTTGTGAAAAATTATAATAATTTATTAGTCAAGTGTATCTGTAATCGTTGTAGTCTGTCTTCATGTTTCTGATTAAATCGGCTCAGGTTAAATATTGTTTTTTTTTAAAATGCATATTATGAGAACATGATATCATTATCAATGGAGGTGGAGACAAGAGTTGTTAAGAGCTGTATTGAGACAGTTCTCGTGTACGGTTGCGAATCATGGACATTTAGCAGAGAAGTGAGGAATTGTGTTGAAGCTGTGGAGATGTGGCTTTATACAAGTATAATAAGCACACCGCGGAAGGATAGAAAAAGCAATGCAGATATCCTGAAAGAAGTTAATTCACAAAGGGAACTGGTTACTCGCATCAGAAACAGACAGTCCACATTCTTTGGGCATGGTATGAGAATGGGAAAACGGGAGTACATTCTCACAAAGAGAATATTGGACGGGAAGATAGGCGGGGGAGACCAAGAGAGAAGATGTTTCACATCTTAGCATGAAGGAACATCTGTTTCAGAAATGATTGCAGCACAAGAGACAGAGGACTGTGGACAGACATGATCACCAATGCTGCACGGCTTGGATTATAAGAAGATTAGCCAGCACAAGAAACAGCGGGCTGCGAAAGACATGATCACCAACGCACGGCTTGGACTATAAGAAGAATCAGTGTGTTTTACTTGTCCATCCATCATGTACCATGCTGATAAGCGAAGGCGGTCATGTTTTGCCATCTTACTCGATCACCAGTGTGTGTCATCATGTGTATCAGCTCCGTGTTCCTGTCTCGACCTTGCCACGTGGCCAAGCCATCCAAGTATGTAGTTCTTGGTCTTCCCCTTGGTCTCTTCCCTTCGATCTTGCTATATTTGTAGATCTGAATATTTAATTGAGCAGGGCTCCGAGGTTGACCCAACCTTAAATAAGTAGGTAATGGTCTTTGTTAAAACAAAAGTCCTTGTCTATCAAGCCTGTGTCCTTAGTACTCTTCTCTATGGCAGTGAAACCTGGACAACTTACTCACACCAAGAGAACAATTTAAACAGCTTTCATATGCGGTGTTTGCGAAGAATTCTTGGTATTAAGTGGCAAGACAAAATCACAAATACTGAAGTATTGGAAAGATCAGGTTGTGTGACGGTGTATTCCATGCTCAGTCTTCGTAGACTTAGATGGATAGGACATCTTAGGAGGATGGATGATGGTAGAATACCAAAGGATATCTTTTTTGGTGAATTACAGATGGGTAAGAGATCTCAGGGTCGGCCTCTACTACGATACAAAGATGTGTGTAAGCGAGACATGATTGATACAGGCATTGATAATGCACATTGGGAGCAAGTCGCCGCTGAACGTGTTGCATGGAGGGCAAATATCAGAAATGGAATAAAGTCAAAGGAGAAAATTATTGCAGAAAAGTCACACACCAAGCGTTTGAGACGTAAGATGGTGCATGATGGTGGAAATGACCACGTGTTCAGATGCACCCACTGTGAACGGACATTTACAGCGCAAATTGGCCTTATCAGTCACACTCGCTACCGCCATAGTTAAAAGTTATTATGCCTTTTTAAAGCACAAACTATCGTCTGTCAAGACGGCAAGGTGCCAATGGACTGGAATGGTCTTTGTTACACTCTTCATACAGCACTGGACATATGTTTCTAGACCCATATTTTAATAGACCAACCGTCACTAGTGGCTGATGTGGTTAGTATCACACCGGACACATTTACTTCCCAAGACATTTCCTGGTACCCATGTTTGGGCTGGATCAACCCAGGGGCCCGGGTGTATTTCTTTTAATTCGCATCTACTCGAATACGCATCGAACGCCTGCCCACCGGGACGTAAGGCGAATGTCGAGTCACTATGACAGTGGAACATTATATATAACAATAAGAAAGGGAATAATAACTTCCTTTGTCAAGTGATGAGAAGAGAGACCTCGGAGAACATAGTGACTGGAAAGATTAGTGTGGTGGGAAAAGACAAATGCAGACAGAGTGAAGTAACGCGGGGTGGATTGAAATGGCGGCATTGTACAGTGTTTTTTTTTTTAATTCGCATATCCTTTACAGGACATCGCTGTCAACAGCAGCATCTTTCAGCTGTATGTTGATTTCTTGGCAAGATTACGCTCAGTAGTTTGCCATCCGAGATCTTTGGAGAGACATGAACGCCAACGTCAGTTGGCAGGACACAGGATGATGATTATTATTATTAAATTATGGTACATGATACCTGTTGTACTAGACATGTGTGGTATGTAGTATTTATTATACTAACGAGCTGTACTTATAGGTGTATCTATGTTGTTGACATATGTTTCAACGAATTGTAAATTGCCTTCTCTGGAAATAACTAGGAGGGTACCTCTTGAATTCACACCAGAAACCACACAATTATATGTGAAAACCCTACAATCTCGCATGCTTACGAAAGACAACGGGAATAAGCATGGACACGTCTGGTAAAGTCCATGCTGTACGACTCGTCTGGTTGATACTGATTCACAAGTATTAATTGGCGCTCATATAAGCAGACAAAGAAGTGGACATTAGAGGAATAGTTTTTAATATACATTGTACAATCAAATGGAATGACACTATGTAGAGCCAACTATTCCTCCCCAAGACGCTGGACGACAAAGTAGAACATGATGATGATGATGATGAAGATTATGATGATGATGATAATGATGATGATGTTGATGATGGTGGTGGTGATGATGATGATGATGATGATGAGGATGATGATGATGGTGGTGATGATGATATTGATGATGATGATGATGGTGGTGGTGGTGGTGACGATGATGATGATGATGATGATGATGATGATGATGATGATGATGATGGTGATGATGATGATGATGACGATGACGATGATGATGATGATGATGACGATGATGATGATGATGATGATGATGATGATGGTGGTGCTGATGATGATGGTGGTGGTGCTGATGATGATGATGACGACGATGATGATGATGATGATGATGATGATGATGATGATGATGATGATGATGATGGTGATGGTGATGATGATGATGATGGTGACGATGATGATGATGATGATGATGATGATGATGATGATGATGATGATGATGATGATGATGATGATGATGATTGATGATATTGATGTTGATGATGATGATGATGATGATGATGATGATGATGATGATGATGATGATGATGATGATGATGATGATGATGATGATGATGATGATGATGATGATGATGATGATGATGACTGTTTAATATTTCCGGTGGATACAGACTAGGTCTGAAACCAGTCATGAAATTTATTAAAGAACAACAGATTGAATGGTTCGATCACCTCACAAGAATGCCTTGGCACATATGCCACAAAGAGCCACATTGAAGAAATATATTGGATACTGAGAAAGGGGAAGAACAAGTAAAAAACGGAGCGACGGTATCAGGAACAACCTTAAAGAAATGAACACCAACTTAACAAAGCGCAAAGGAAAGAGCACTCAAACGATCCTTACTTCTACCTCAACACTTCACGAAGGTAAATTGAGGAGAAAAGGAAGTTGGAGAAGAATTGAGGAGACTGACTGTAGCCCGACTACACCATCCGGGAGTGAAACCTGGCCAAACACAACAGTGATGTTGTCGAGGTCGTGAGCGGACGTGCCATAACCAAACACTCCTGGAAATAGTGAGCAGAAATACTAAACCACGGGTGTAACAGGCAAGAGGAGAATAACACTGCACCGGGTTTTGAACCATATGGCTCGGTTTCTTTCTGTAGGACGACCTGCCGAATGTGTCGCATAAAGCACGAACTCCGTAATTCCAGCGACGATCCCCAAGAGTCTCCAAGGAAACTGCACTCTCGAACCGAACGACGTAGAACTGGATCGAACCCACAACCTTGGGATCGCCAGACAGGCGGAGTAACCACGCGAACACGGAAAAAAAAAACTGAGAGCAGAAATACTTTAGGATGCCTGCAGCAGAAGAGAATTGAGCACGCATGGGGATACCAATGTGCAGCAACGTCATTGGTGATAAAAGTTAGTTAGTTGCATATCCTTTTACAGGACGTCGCAGTCACCCCAGCATTATTGTGTGTGTGTGTGTGTGTGTGTGTGTGTGTGTGTGTGTGTGTGTGTGTGTGTGAGATTTCTTGACAAGCTTACGTTCGGTAGTTTGTCATTGCTTTCTGAACTGCCGGCACCCATACCAAGTCGTAAAAACACCAGGGCAAGACGATCTGCTGCCAAATCGCCTGCAGTTGTGTTTCGAACGCGGGTATGCAGGATTACAAGCTGCGTCCGTAACGCCCTTCACCACGGAGCCGGCTCATTCTTGATAACAAATAACACATTCCTACAAGGGTATCACATTTGAGAATACCTGCACCGTTTATTTCTCTCTCTCTTTAATCCACTAAATCAGCAAAGGTGAGAAAACAACAAATCGGGTAGGAAATAAAGTTTGCTACTTCGATAATTACACAAACAATTTTTTAAAAAAACACGTGAGTACAGACCGCCTATCTTGAACATCTTGATTGCATCCCAGCAGGTGAGAATACTCAACACGTTTGCTCTTGAAGGCAAATTTCATTTGCTGGTCTCCAAATATATCACAGATATTAGACATGTCAACGTTTCTCTTCTAATCGTTCTGAGCAAGTCGTAAATCGAATTCCGCGTCGTTGAGTGCGCAATTCGAAACCTCAGTAGTGGGTGTCTTTCAGTTGTAACCGGCTCTGTTGCGAATGGGTTACGAATGAAATTCTTAACCCCGCATACCGCGTTCGAAACACAGCTGCGGGCGATTTCGCAGCAGACTGCTTGGCGTTGGTTTCCATGCAAAAGTACCAGATGTTTGTAAAGTCTCACCACACTTTGTATGTGGAACAAATTTGAAAAATGGAATACAAGACGTCATCAAAAATGTGTGCTCCGCAGTTCATCCGTGAAGCAGTATGCAGAGAATGGCTGTCGTCTGCTGAAGTAATTCTTTGCACTTCAAACAGAAGGTGTCATCAACGGAAGCAAGAATTTTTAGCACATTATTTGATGGCGTCATGTACTTCATTTTTCAAATTTATTCTACATACAAAGCGTAGTGAGACTTTTCTGTTAACTAATGAATCATGACGCTTTATACATCTGTACAGAAAGTAGTCTGCCATCGCTTTTCTTCTTGGCAGCAACGGTACTGGTCGGCGATTGCAGCCATTGATCGATAAACAAATTCTCTGCCTACCATCGTGTCACTTGAGGAAGTAACTAACAACTATCTGTCGACTTCTCTACAGTTCCATATACCACCTGCTCAAATGGTTTTACGTTACCATGGTCGGGTGCTAAAAGGTAAGTCCATCTTTCCCTTGGGTGTCCATAGGCTAGGGAACCAACGAACGGACTTTATTTTCAAAAGGTTAAGAGTTAATGCACACAGGACAGTCTAACATTCTGCCCTTCTACCACTCTCATGCATACATTATTCCATCCATACATCATTTATGAGGCTAACCGAGAAGAACAACAACAATATAAACACATGCATTATAAAGGCAAAGGTAGAAATGTGCAAAAATCATTAATACTTGACACACTAATATCAATTATTGATGTGGCAATTGCTATTAGCTATGGAGTAATAATGTACTACCAATAGAGGACTGACTGTTATACTAGTGTTTTATTATTATTATTATTATTATTATTATTATTATTATTGTTATTAAGGGGGCAGTTATTATGTACTGAGATTTGCGATTCAATGCATAGGGATTGGTGATGTCTTTAATTTATTGTGGAAGATGTTCCATAGCTGAGCTGCAGAGTCGCTAAGTTCGTTTTGTGTAAGTCTGTCTAGTCTTAAGGACATGTAATATATGTAGTGTTTGTTACGCCTCGCATTATATTTATTACAGGAGGGAAGGAGGTACCTTTCCTCTTCGAAAAAGGGTTCCCGTACCCCATCACCCACTTACCAACTCCCTGGCGAAACCTGAAGATCGCTCAGTCACATTTCTCATTTTGAACAAAAAAGGCACATATAAGTATCTCGCCTATTGTAAAGTATTTCCAGCACTCTGAATACACCACAATAGGGCCTCTTGTTGTCAGGCTTCCGACTATTTTTATGTAGACTTCTATTCATTTCCGAATTAAGGAGTCCCTTTTCGCGTCAGTAGGCGTCAAGTTTATGTCTTTCCAAAAGTACAAAATTAAGGACCTTTTCCAAGCCTTAAGGGAAGGTTGAGAAAATTAGAACTGTCAAAAGTTATGTATATGCAACACCACTATATGGCGCGGAAGCCTGGACAATGAACAAGCAACTAGAAAGTCGAATAGAGACCTTGGAGATTTGGATATACGGAATAATGTGTCGTATTCCATGGAAACAAACACAATTAAATACAGAGGTTCTAGAAAAACTGGGAATGAAAAGAGCTGATGAAATAAATAAAGAGGAAGCAAATAACAAATGTAGATCACGTTAAAAGACTTATAAAAACCGTACTGAAGGTTACGGTTGAAGGCAAGCGAGCAAGGGGTAGACAACATACAAGTAGGAAGATAACATCGAGAGATGGATACACAGTAGTTTGAGAGAATGTACAATCAAGGCAAGACACAGACAGTGTTGGAGACCCACTGCAGCCAACTTTCAGTGTGGAGACCGCATCTGATTCATTGATTGAATGCAAGGATGGGGAGTACTTTCTTCTGACAACGGCTATTTGGATATTATGTCAACATTCGAGGGCCATGCAAAAGCATACATTCTGTCCCATTGAGCACTCGCCTGTCTCCTAGCAATCTCGCAATACACGTTCCTTGCTTGTCCTGGAGAGTTACGTTATTAAAAACGTTTAAACACGAGACGTTTACGCCGCCTGCTTCGTGCACCGAAGGTTGTGCGTTCTATTCCGTTCTTCGTCGTTTAGTTCACGAGTGCAATATTCTCGGAGACTCCTGAGGCTCGTCGCTGGAGCTACGGAGTTCTTACCTTGTGCTGAGCCACCCTTCAGAAAGAAACCAAGCCGTATGGAGAAAAACCCGGTGCAATGAAGTTGTAAACTTCCCGTACGCTGATGTCAGAGGAGTGGATTCATTCTACACACCAGACACTTGGACTCAAACATGGACCTCTTGTTCAGACAGTGGCAATTTACTAAACGTAGAAATGGCTAGAACATCAACTGTTTTCTGGTACAGCTGGTCTTTTGAGCTGCGGTTTACATTTTTCTTGATTTTATTCATTGTCTGTCTGTCTGTCTGTCTGTCTGTCTCTGTCTGTCTACTTATCCATCCATCCATCCATCCATTCATCCATCCCTCCATCCATCCATCCACCCTCATGCCCGTCCGTTTGTCTGTCTCTCTGTCTATTTATCAATCTGTCTGTCTGTTTGTCTGTCTGTCTGTCTGTCTGTCTGTCTGTCTGTCTGTTTGTCTGTCTCCTTATCCATCCATCCATCCATCCACCCTCATGCCCGTCCGTCCGTCCGTCCGTCCGTCTGCCTGCCTGTCTGTCTGTCTGTCTGTCTCCTTATCCATCCATCCATCCATCCATCCACCCTCATGCCCGTCAGTCTGTCTGTCTGTCTGTCTGTCTGTCTGTCTGTCTGTCTGTCTGTCTGTCGGTCTGTCAGACTGGCTGCGAGTCTGTTTGCCTACCCATCTATCCATCCATCCATCTATTCATCCATCCATCCACCAACCTATCCGTCCGTCTGTCTGTCTGTTCGTCTTATTGTCTGTCTGTCTATTTAAGTAGAACACATCGTACCGGAAATGCAGCTTAACATGCCCTCAATGATATTTTAAGTTAAACGATTAACTCCCATCTCGAACAGGTGAATCTATAAAATAGTGATTTCACAACAGGTGAATCTATAAATTAGTGATTTCACAACAGGTCCTCCATGGATAATAAACCTAGTTTTCACTAACCCTACATCTTCCATCCATGCGGAATTTTGAACACGGCGGTTAGGAGAATATCCGGACATAGACAAGATTGCATTAAGTCAGAGGACAACCGGACAGACACATAATCAGACTACACCTGGTACCATCAGTATTGGTACTCTTCGCTGGTTGGTGAAGATAGGGACGGAGCACTTATGTGAAGTGCCAAGTGCTGTGGTGTGTGTTCCTGACTCAACTCACAGATTGTATTACAATGCACGGTGTAAAAGAGCAAACATTAAACTTTCGCTATGCTGAAACCGAGGTAGCGGTTCAACCCCTACATTGGTTAGTTGGTCTTACATGTTGATTTCTCGTCCTTGACTTTTGGACGTACATTACACGTACCTCAGATGTCTGAGAGGGTTCGCCTTATAGCGAGGGACACTGGTGATAGGAAAAGCTAACGAACATGCAAAAATCAGTCGGACGCATCCCGCATTAGTAGCAGTAAGTATTAGTGTATGGACTACTCTTCAGCTAAAACGAGCGAAAGTAAAAAATAAAAATTCCGCACTTGCATGATATGCAAGGGATATGAAAAGAAGGTAATTTGTTATTGCTTTTCTTCTTGGCAGAATTTGACTCTATGAAGAATGTACTCTGCAATTTATCTTTGTTAATCGAGGTGAAGAAAAGTGTTCTTAAGAGCTATTTTAAGCCAATCCTAATGTGCGGAAGCAAATCATGGACAGTTTTCGGACAAGTGTGAAATTATGTGAAAGCTGCGGCGGTGTTGTTTTATAAAACAATGATGAAAACACTGAAAGTATAGGAAAAGCATTGAAGACTTTTTTTTTTTTTTTTAAAATATACAGACTCAGAAAGAGAACTGGTTACTCACATCAGAAAAAAATAAGAATCTTGCTAACTCAGAGAATCCAGCCGCTATGTCGGCAAGCAAACGCCCTAGCTACTATGCTACAGCAGCTCAAACATTCGTACAAAACATCATCCTGGTTCTTGATTGCATGTATAAAGTGTTTAAATAAAATATGAATAACAAAAGAAGAACCAGGCCAGCGCAAGAGAATGATGAATTCACTGACTGCAGACTCGACAAAGCAACCTCTAGCTCGACATTTGCTGTTGATCAAGCGGCGTAATTCAAAACCCCAGGTTCTACTAAACGAGCCACAGAATATGTACATAATCATTTCAAAATCAATGCTTTTAATGCTACCTGGCCAGCAATCAGGGTGGGTAGTTCAAATATTGACTTGGCCTTAAAGCTTTCCTCCCAGGGATTATGTTTCGGAATTCGTGTCTGACACTAAGAGACTGGGTGAATCATTAGTGAACCACACGTTGGGGTTCGTGATAGAGGTGGCACAGAGTTGAAGGACACGTTCGGGTTCGTGATAGAGGGGACACAGAGTTGGAGGACACAGAGTTGGGGTTCGTGATAGAGGGGACACAGTGGAGGACACAGAGTTGGGGTTCGTGATAGAGAGGACACAGAGTTGGGGTTCGTGATAGAGAGGACACAGAGTTGGGGTTCGTGATAGAAGGGACACAGAGTTGAGGTTCGTGATAGAGGGGACACAGAGTTGGGGTTCGTGATAGAGGGGACACAGAGTTGAGGTTCGTGATAGAGAGGACACAGAGTTGTGGTTCGTGATAGAGAGGATACAGAGTTGGGGTTCGTGATAGAGAGGACACAGAGTTGGGGTTCGTGATAGAGAGGATACAGAGTTGGGGTTCGTGATAGAAGGGGCACAGAGTTGAGGTTCGTGATAGAGGGGACACAGAGTTGGGGTTCGTGATAGGGGGGACACAGAGTTGGGGTTCGTGATAGAGAGGACACAGAGTTGGGGTTCGTGATAGAGAGGACACAGAGTTGGGGTTCGTGATAGAGGGGACACAGAGTTAAAGGACACGTTGGGGTTCGTGATAGAGGGGACACAGAGTTAAAGGACACGTTGGGGTTCGTGATAGATGAGACACGGGGTTGGGGGATACGTTGAAGTTTGTGAGAGAGGGTACACAGAGTTGGAGGACATGTTGGTTTTCGTGATAGAGGGGACACAGAGTTAAAGGACACGTTGGGGCTCATGAGAGAAGGGACACAGAGTTGGGGTTCGTGATAGAGAGGATACAGAGTTGGGGTTAGTGATAGAGGGGACACAGAGTTGGGGTTCGTGATAGAGGGGACACAGAGTTGGGGTTCATAATAGAGGGGACACAGAGGTGAAGGACACAAAGGGGTTCGTTAACCCTTCGCCACAGAACCGGCTTGAACGTAAAGCATCTTCATTAATCCGGTCCATTTACACCAAGCAATCTAATTACCTTTGTTTTTGCTTACTTAACTACCAGCTAGTATCACTCACAAGTTTATCGAACTGATTATCTGTTAACTTAAATATCAGCAAAGTTCACTTATGTTTTTTTTTTGGTTCATTTGCGTATTTATCTGTATACATACGTATCGGCTAGTTCACTTACTTGTCTATCGAACTAATAGTTATCTGTCCGCACATCTGAAAAGTTAATGGTAACTATCCTTTACAGGACGTTGCAGTCAACACCAGCATTTATTTCGCTGTTGTGATCACTCAGTAGTTTGCCATTGCTTTCCGAACGACCGGCACCCATACCATTTCTTGAAAACTAAACGCAACGCGGTCTGCTGCCAAATCGCCCGTAGCTGTGTTTGGAACGCGGGTATGCGGGATCATAAATCGGGTCCGTAACTCCTTCACCACGGAGTCCGGCTCTGATAAAGTACCTAAGTATAAAACTGTTTCCTAACCCATCACCCATGTGTTCACTCACCGATACTCACCTGAAGAAAAGAACCCCTTTCCACGCCATGAGGCTATTCGGTTCTATGGAGCTAACGACACATTTGGACAGATTGGTAGGCACTGGATGGCTACTGTTGTCAGTATCAAGCCAGTCACTTTTATTTCTGACAATATTACCTGATACATATTTTAGCCTGGGTCGACCTGAAAACTCATTCCCCCTCCCCCCACCCCAAGCATCATGGTCTGAATGGGGATTTGAACACATAACCACTGGGCCAGCAAGTAAAAGTGCTAGCCACTGCATTACCACGGCTTCCAATTAACGCAATTAAAAGAATAATTAAATCCCCTTGTTTAATGTTTAATGCAGGGAATTACAGGGAGACAATCTGCACCGAGTCATAAAATCGCCAAGGAGTTACCGCTCTCAAACGTTGTTTCAGTAGGAAGTACTAAACAACAAACCAGACAATAACCCAGGCCTGGCGTGCCTATGGGATTATCTCAGACACCAGGTTCAGTACAGAGTTATTGAAGGCCATGCCCTACTTTAACAAGCTATAAACGTCAATGTATTATTTGTAACCCATTATTTCCCAGCTACAGTTTCGTGCCTCAAGTTTTCCTTCTGAGTGAACTGTAAAGATTATCCAATAGCGGATATGCCCTTTCGGGTGTGAAGTGCTGGAATTTCACGTCTTCTATGACGAGAGGAGTGTATCTTTCTATTCAGAGGAGGATGGTGATTACTGCAAGCAAGATCCAGGGCCCTGAAAGAAGCAATAGCATACAAAAAGAAACAAACAGCCAAGAAGAAGATTCTGTTCAAGCGAGCTGAGAAAATACTCCAAGGAGTGTCATGCCACATAGCGCAATGAAATTAGACTTGCCCGCATCGCTACAAAGAGTGGAAATTGCTACGTCCCCGCTGAGCCCAAGTTGGCTTTCGTCATTAGGATTAGATGTACCAATGGCATCCACCCATGGCCCAGGAAGGTCCTGCAGCTGTTCAGGCTGCGTCAGATCAATAGCGGCGTCTCCGTCAGGCTCAACAAGGCCATACTGAACTTGCTCAAGATTAGTTAGTCTTTCCTCTTGAGCCTAAGGCGGCGCATAGGGCAGAAGTCCTGTCTCTCCATGCTTGGCGGTTCGCTGCTACCTGTTGTAGATCCTGGATGTTCACTTGGCCATTGAATGTTCCTTCTCTAATGATGGTTCTACGCAGGGTCTCTCTTGGTCTTCCCCGTTTTCTTTTCCCTACTGGTGACCATATGAGGGCTTGGTAGGGGAGTCTTGACTTGTCCATTCTGAGTACATGGCCGATGTAGTTCCAACGGCGTCTTCTTATGAAATTGGATACTGTATCTTCGGTTCTGTACTGTATCCGGTTCTAGGTCAAGATGGCGAGACGTGTTTCTTTCTAGCTCGGCTTAAAACGGTTGATCGGCGGTCCGACAAACCACCATCGTTAAACTTCCCGTTGTTTCAGAACCAGATTTCTGGCTCTAAATGTTATGCTCAAGATTGCTGAGCCATAAGTTGCTTGGGGTATTCCCAACCTGAAGACCGTGCGAGAGCTCATCTACAAGCGAGGCTTTGACAAGGTCAACCACCAGCGGATTGCTGTGACTGAGAACTCCATTGTAGAGAAGTCCATTGGGTGGACATTGTTTGTCTTGAGGACCTCATCAATGAGATCATGACTGTTGGCCCCAACTTCAAGCATGCCTCCAACATCCTCTGGCCTGTAAGCGCAGTGGTTGATGAAAACAGTTCAAGAATTGCAAATAGTTCACTGTTATGTTTATGTGAATTGAGGGTAATAAATTCATTGTCCATTGGGGAGGGGAGGAATCCGTATCGCAGTCACGGGTAAGCCTATGGGAGTGCTCACAGCTAGTAAACTGAAGGATCACCACCGTGAACACAGGTGGCACGACAAGGATAACAAGAAGGTTCACTTGGGCACCAGATGGAAGACCAATCCCTTCCAGAGATCTTCCCACGCCAAAGGAATGTTTCTAGAGAAAGTAGGTGTTGAGGGCAAACAGCTCAATTCTGCTATCTGAAAATGTGTGAGGGTACAGCTGATTAAGAACGGCAAAAAAGATCACCGCATTAGTTCCCGATGACAGCTGTTCGAATTTCATTTAAGAAAACGTCGAGGTGGCTGGTTTTGGTCGTAAAGGTCAAGCCGTCGGTGACATTCCTGGTGTTCGCTTCAAGATAGTCAAGGTTGTTAACATACCCCTGCTGACCTTGTTTAAGAGAAAGAAGGAACATCCAAGATCTTAAACACCGGGAAATTAATGTTCTGTAAAATAAAATAACATATTTAAAAAAAAAAAAAAAAAAAAGGAGTGTGTCTGAAAGCCCGTGGAAAAGTCGGATCTATGCAGGATCATAATCTCACTGGACCGCAAGTGCAGGAATTGGACAGCAGGCTATGCTGAATCGGAGGTGCGAAAATTGATTCACCACATTTCTGACCCAGGTGTGATAATCACATACACGATGGTTTTGTGCTAAGATGGAAAAGAAGTGTCAGGGGGTTTATATCAACGTTAATGGAGTGTTTAGCATAGGAAAGCTTGGCATATGATACCATACAATTTAGCTGAGAATTTAAGTGGAGGCGTTCCCGCTGGCTGTAGCACAAATACGAGATGGTAACGGACTCACAGAGCATGGTGAGAAAGAGGAAGACGTGCATATTTCGTGCAGAGTGACATGCTTCACTTCTAAAGTCAGAAATAGGAAGTGTCTGTTAGACGTTTCCCCAGGACATGCTGGTGTGTTGGGAAATGAGCAGGCGGGAATAATGGCTGGGTCGGCGTCGCTGGGTGATATGCTGGTGCATGATCAGACAGATGTAGTTAGAACCCTATGGGATCATGTGTATAGTGTGAATGAACAGACAGATCATCATATCCAGGAGAGAATGAAGCGGCAGCAAATAACCAGAGGGTCTCACCGACTTCAGCACGCCGAAGAAAGATCAGATGGACACATAATCAGACTGCAACTCACACCATTAGTATTGGGACTCTTCGCTGGCTGTTGAAGATGAGGATGGAGCACGTAAGTGAATGTCCCAAGTGCTGTGATGTCGGGTCTTGACTAAACTCAACTCATATTTTAGACCAAGATACATGAAGTAAAATGCCCAGTTCCCTTCATCACCGCCTTTCCGTCCGAGACGATACTCGCACACGTCTGGAAAACGCCTCGCATCTATTTATTTGAGACTGTGTTGAGTCCAGAGCCGTAATGACGGGGGAAAAAATATGCCCGCCACTGCTGGAAAATGAAAGCAGACGTCTAACCACTATGCCACATAAGCTCCATTTAAAACTGGCTTCAAACTGGACATTTTGAAATGTATCTATTTAACTGACTACGTGTCTGTCAAATTATCCATTTACCTATCATTATATTTACACAACCACTAATTCTGTGAGGTAGATTTACATAATCACTTAATTAATTACCTGCAGAATTATTTAGACACCTGCATACCGTATTTATTGTCTACGTGTCTAGATGATTACCCACTTAACATCACGACAACCTAGCACTATTTTCGATTACTCGGTAACTACCTTATTATCTATGGTTTACTTGATTACTTAGGTGTGGTATCTATTGCTTAAATATCTATTTATCTACACATATTGTGCCAACGGCTTTAGGCGGAGGGCGCAATTGGGAGGTTACAACAAGCCTTACACTAGTGCAAAGAAATGCAACTTAAAGACTAAATGTCAAGGAAGGACAGACCAGGCCCTAAATAACGCTAAGACTTGGTCGGCAACTGGTATAAGATGGAAGCGTCGACAAGGGGATATTTGGAGCAATGCTTTACTGATCTGGCAGCTTCTGCAACTTGTCTTGTTCCAGACGTATCTGTGTTGCCAATCCTTTACAGTAAACTATAAGCCGAGAGAGAGAGAGATCGTACTGTATGTTCAACACATGGTCTCTAAATTCAGCCCAAGCTTTGTGCTGCAGAGAGGTGTAACAAACTAACGTCTGACTAGGCGGCAAAGTGTTAATCATTTATCTACATGGCTATCTACGTATCAATCTCCCTACCTTCTGACTTAATTACATACGTATGTATCTATCTCCCCAACCATATTATCTACCAGCCTATGTTCTTATAGACTCACATCGCTAACAATTATCCACGAATCTGTGTATCTATTTATCTGAACTATCTAAATGATTGATTGATTTGATTGATTTAGGAATCGACATCACAGCATTCGGGGCATTCCCATAAGCGCTTCGTCCCCATCCTCAGTAGCCAGCGAAGAGTTCCAACACTAATAGTACCAGTAGCAATCTGATTATAAGTCCGTCTCGCCTTTCCTCTGAGCGTCGAGCGACGGCCGGATCCCTTCGTCACTCCTCGTTGTCTCATTCTTGCCAGACCATGGTAATCCATTTGCTCCTCCGATGTGTGCACGTGCTCCCACAAGGCCGCAACCACGTCTGCCTTGTCATGTATCAATACTGCACCAAGTTCTGCAGAGCCAGCCAATCTGTTCATTTCCTAGCACACCGGCATGCACCGGAGAAAAGATGCAGGCGATGCTTGTCACCCGTGACCTCCGAAGCGAAGCAAGCCACTCCGCATGAAGCCTGCACGTCCTCACCCTCGTCAGCATGCTTTCAGAGTCAGTTACAATCACGATGTGTGTGTGTGTGTGTCGTATTCTCCATCCAGCGGAGAGCCGAAGTGACTGCCTCCACCTCCATTCTTAAGCTGGATGTTGTGGTATCATATGCCAGGCTCTCCTGCACCAAACGTCGACTATTAGCTTTGGCTATGAACCCCCAGCCACTTCTCTCACCTCTTGACACCGAACCATCTGCGTAGAAAGATAATCACATCACCCGAGTGAGCATTGTCCTGAATTAGTTGCTGGATTTCCACTTCCGTGGCCCCTGCTGGCCATTCCCTGCACTCCTGGCTCAATGTGATTATAACTCTGCACAAGTCTGACTGCTCCGCTGGCACTCCATTCCTCTCCACGCCTAATGTTCTCCAAGGGGCACACCTGTCTGATCGTATCCTCCGCCTGAGCCATCCATGATTTCCCTCTTATCAGTCGCTGACCCTTAACTGCGTCCAGCGCCTCATGCAGTGGGTGGTCTGTGTCTGCAGCTACTCTGAGGTATGCCTTCGCCTGCATCATCTTGAGCCTACCAGCAACACTCGGCAGACCAAGGATGTAACGCATACACACTACTGGGGTGTCTCTAGTGCATCCCAGAATGACCCGCATAGCTTCGTTCTGTATGCGCTCTAACTTCACCAGCTGACTCTCTGAGACAGTGAGCAGACCTAATCCATAATCAATTACTGAGAGGATCAAGTGCTGGTATAGTGTGAAAAGCATTCTCTGCTCTGTGTCCATTGTAGCCATAGTTTTAAGCGCACCGAGTCTCTTCTGAGATCTTGTCACAACCGTCTTCACATGTACCTTGAAGGATAGGCTCCCGTCAAATGTGATCCCCAGATACTTCAGTTTGTTCTCTCTGCTGACATTTCTACCATCTATCGCGAGGCTTGGGACATCCTCTCTCACAATCCTGTTGTCCAGAGAGCACCAGAAAACAGCCGCCTTTTCCGAGTGGATGACAGCACTCATTTCAGTGCACCAGTCAATCACTTTGTCTACTCTCGCCTGTAGCTCCTGGGCTGTTTGCTCCCTATCTCTCCCCTGCCTATATGCAAGAATATCATCTGCAAATGTTAGTTTTCTTCCAACCCCTGGTGCTTCTAGATTTGCAATCTTGCTCGTATACACATTAAAGAGCACCGGTGAGACTGCAGATCCCTGTGGCAGTCCCGGGTTTAAAATATGTGGCTCTGAGGTCCATGCACCCGACGAGAGTGCAGGACGGCTGCTATCCAGTTCACCAACCAGGGATTGACCCCCTTCTCCATCAGCGCGGTCATCAAATCTACGTACCAACGTCCTTAATTAACAACCTCTGTATATGTGTATCTACATACCCACGCTATGTAATGATTTGTCTGCCTATGATCTTATTTGATTTTGTATGCATCTATTTTCCCAAACTATCTTGTTATCCACCTACTTATGTTTCTATTTACTAACAAAGCAACGAATTACCCATATACCTAATTGTATAACCCCCTAAACTAATTCATTATATTCCTACCTTCTGTCTTCTTTAATTACCAAAGTGTCTATTTATGTTCCCAACCTATTTAACTATGCAACTGCATGCGCTTTCATACACGTACAGCTAATTAAGATCTATTTATATATTTACCTAATAAAATGTCTTTCTATTTATCTACCTAATTACTTTCTTATTTACCCAACTGGCTACAAATAACTCTCGTATCTATGTATTTACATAAACTATACATCTAAATACGTACCTGCCTACGCTTTTATTTATTTTAATTCATTCATTCATTCATCATTCATTCATTCAGTAGCATGTCCTTTTCAGAACTTAGCTCACATAACAACCTTCCGGAAAACTTCTCGGTCATAAGCAAGATGTCCGGCGTCCGATACACACATCTTGAGATCATCTGCCACATCCTGCACCCATCTTCTCTTTGGCCTTCCTCTTCCTCTCTTCCCAGGCATATACGCCTCTATGATTGTTCTCTCCAAACTTTCATGCCGTTTCAAGTGAACAAAATATTTCAATTTTCTTTGTTTTATCGTCTTTATTAACTACCCTTCTTCAGTATTCAGCTCTTGTCATATGAATGCATTTGTTCTTGTCTGTATCCAAGATATTCTTAGAACTCGTCTATAACATTTATATTCAAAGGTATTTATGCGATATTTAACTTGTTTAGCATGTGTCCAGGTGTCACAGACGCATGTTGTAATGGGAAAGATGTACGTTCTTGAAAATTTAATGTTTGTAGTTCTATCTGTTCCACTCCATAATTTATTTAGTTGTTTTAGTTTTTGAAGAGCAATAGCTATTCGCCTTTTAATGTCTTTCATTGTGTCACCATGGTTGGTAATTAATTACCAGTCATCATCATCATCATCATCATCATCATCATCATCATCATCATCATCATCATCATCATCATCATCATCATCATCATCAAGTGCCATGCCGGCTGGCGTAGGCGTTCATGACTTTCCACAGATCTCGGTCTTTGCTTTTCTGGATTAACTCTGCTGATATTCCCCAATGCCACAGTCCCAATCCATCCAGAATAATTCCTCTTGATCTACCTCTGCCTCTCTTCCCCTCGATCTTTCCAGTTGTTACGATGTTCTCCAATGCCTCTCTTCTCATCACATGACCAAATAAAGCTGTTTGTCTCTTTCTTATTGTTGTATTTAATTCATTAGCCTCTTTAAGGCAGAGGTTGTTGGTTACTTTGGCAGTCCAAGGAACCACATCTCTGCTGCTTCCAAGATCTTCCTAATTTGTTCATTTACATTCTAAGATTCACAGCCATACAGCAAAACGGTTTCTACATAGGACTTCAGCACTCTCTTTCTTACATTCAATGATAGTGACTTATAGCATAAGATATTCTTCATTTTCTGAAATGCAGCTTTTGCTTGCCCTATTCTGCGCTTATTCTCTGTTGTACATCTTACATCTTAAGTTATAAATGCCCATAGGTATTTAACATTATCCACTTGGTTAAGAATGTTCCCTTCTGTTTTTATTTCATATTATGGAGTCACCTTTTTCCTATGATATAACAATCGTTATTTTTTCTTGGTGTTCAATGGGTGTAATTAGGAATATGAATTTGGGTAGACAGATAAAAAGATATGGAAGTAATTGGTAGCTATTTAAATAAATATGCACGAAGACATGACACATGACGGACTGACAGTACAAGCTAGAGATATCTTGATAACAGCAGCCACAGATTTAATTCCAACCAAGAGTAAGCAACATAAGCCATGGATTACAACAGACACGTTAGAATTAATAAAATAACGAAGGGAACTGAAGCAGAAGGGAGGGGAAACCAATAACAGCAAGATGAAGTATTAATCTTTAACACGAGAAATAAGAAAGAACACAAGAAAGAACAAAAACCAATATGTACAAGATTATTGTACTAGAATAGAGCAATATCATAAGAATGGAAGAAATTACGAAATATTCAAAGAAATGAATTTATTGACAAGAAATGTTCAACCTCAATTAAATGTTGTCTGTGACAAGTCGGGAAATACCCTAACTGTATCTAGAAAATTATCAAAATATGGCAGGAATACTGCAAGTAGAATATATGATGAGAGTGACTGTGAGGATATGCATGAGATACATGAAGCAATGACAGCAGAGACAGAACCTAAACCCTTATTAGATGAAATTGTATGGGCAATAAAAAACATGAAGAGTGGTAAATCACCACGAAATGGTGAACTAATTAAAGCGGGGGAAAAAGAAAGCATACAAATCTACCATGCATTATGAAAAACGATATGGAAATATGGTACATGGCCAACAGATTAGAAGAGAACTATTTTCATTCCATTACAAAAAAGGGCAAACTAAAATTATGCACCAACTATATAACTGTTGCCCTGATTAGTCACGCAAGTAAACATCTAATAAAAATCACAATTTGAAGACTTCGTAAGAAAATTGAAGAAGAGACTAACGTGTTTCGAGTGGGTTGTAGGAAAGGAATGAAAACAAGAGATCACATACTCAACATGTGTTTAATAATAGAGAAGTGTAGACAATTTAATGTAAACCTATTCTCATATTTTGTAGATTATTTAAAGGCATTTGACTGTGGACAACATCATAAACACTGGGAAATGATGAGGACAATGGGCTTTTCATAACATTTAGTACGACTCGTAAAAACACTCTATCTAGACAAACAAGCAGCGGTTAGAATATATGGCAAGATATCAGATTGGTTTGACATCAAGCAAGGAGTCAGTCAGGGCTGTGTGCTGTCCCGCTATTTGTTTAACCTGTGCGCCGAAAATATAATGAGAAATGTCAGGAGCAATATGATGCCTTAAATATCAGTTGTCATGAAACACCAGAGATTCCATATGCTGATGATATAGTATTACTATCCACATCACAAAATGGTAAAGAAAAACTAATAACCTAAACCCAAAAGAATAGTGAAAATCACAACTTGTATCTTAACATAGCAAAAACAAAGATAATGCATACAGTTAAGACTAATATGGAGAAAGAAATATATGTTAATGGGGAAACATTGGAGGTGGTGGAGAATTTCGAATATCTTGGAGAAAAGAAACATTACAGGAGAGACAGCAGAAAGCTAAGAAAAAATGGATAACTGAAGAAATCTTAAAGTTGATGGTCAAACAGAAAAAAAAAAGAGTAAACATGAAAAACGAGAATATGATGAGATAAATAAAGAAATATAAGTCAATTGTGTGAAGGCAAAAGAAAGTTGGTTAAACGAGCAGTGCAAGAAAACTGAATTAAATTCTATTAAAGATTTTTTAAAAATATACACAGACAAACCAGTGAGGTCACAGGAGGGGAAAAAACCAGAATAAATATAGGATGTTTAAAATCAAAAACAGGACAGATATTATTGGAGGAAGATGTTATAATGAAGAGGTGGAATGGGTATATAAGAGAATTATATGATGGAGAAAAGGAAGCATAGACAGAAGAAAGTAACTTAGAGCCTTTACTTCTGAAGTCCGAGTGGGTTCGCTTGACGGCGAGAGACACTGGTAATAGGGACAGCAATTCCACATGAACAATCAGTCCAGTGCTACTAGAAGTAGTTGCAAAATTAGAGTCACAAAAGGAAAAGTCAACATGAAAAAGATAAAGTGTTATGCAAACACAAATAATATGGATGAATTAGTCATAGGGGAATTTAATTAAAATCTCTAAAGTACTGAAGGTAATCAAAATATATATGATTGACCTGATTGCCAAGATAGAATTGGATAACATGGGTTATAAAGAGATCATGGGGAAACACGAACTTTCAGTAATGAACGAGAAGGTAAAATTATTGTCCAATTTCTTTGCGCAAGGAATCAGTATGTCATTAGCGGGAGTGTTTTTCCACATAAAAGAAGACATAAAGCAGGGTGGGTACCACATGTTACAATACAAAAAAAAAAAAAATAGATCATATATGTATTCACAAGAAATTTAGATCATCTCTGCATGACGTAAACATGTTTAGAGGTGCAGACATTGCTTCAAATAACAACAGCTGCTTCGTACAATTCAGCTGCAACTCTAGAGATAGAAAACATCACAAAACATGGACATCAACACAACGATGCATATCTCAGAAACTTAGAAACAATTCATGTCCGTAGTCTCTAATAAGTACCAGGTAATAGAAATCAGTTAATAGAAAGGCAAATATGCAAGTTTTATGGCACCAGATTAAAAGCAATTGAAACGAATCATGCAGAGAAATCCTGGGGGAAATGGAGCGAACACTTAAGTATCAGTAACTCTGGAAACTCTTAGAAGTATAAAGAAAAGAAAAAAATAAAATAACAGATTTAAAAGGTAGCAAAACCATAGTTACTAAAGTGAAAGCCCTAGAAAATTACAGAGAAGATAAAAAAGAGTTTAGTTGAGTTGAGCCAAGAACCGACAACACTGCGCTCGGGGCATTCCCATAAGCGCTCAGTTAACATCTTCAACGGCCAGCGGAGAGTTCCAATACTAATGGTGCCCGTCAAATCTGATTATATGTTCGTCGTTCTTTACCTCTGAGTGACGACTGCCTACCAGATCCTCTGACCGCACTACCTTCTACCGCATTCTCTGTAGACGATGATAGTCTCTCTTTTCTTCTGAATTATTCACGCGCTCCCAGAGGGCCTTCACCACATCTAATTTATCATGCATTAAACCACCATTCAATGCTGCAGCACCAGCCAATCTGTCTGCTTTTTCATTCCCAACTAACAGATTCAGCGAATGCTCACAAACCCGCCACCTTTGAATTCATGAATGCCATTCAGCACGAAGCATATCAGTCTTCACCTTTGTCAGCATGCTCTGTGAATCAGTCACAATCACAACATACGTACACAGTTTGTTCTCAACCAGTGGAAAGCTGCAGTAACCGCCTCCGCCTCCATTCTCAGACTTGAGGTTTATATGTTATATGTCAAGCTCTCCTTTAATAAATACAAAAGTGGTCATTAACTTTGGCTATGAATCCTCAGGCACTTTTTCTTGCCTCTTAACATAGAGCCATCGGTATAGATCAGTGGTTCTCAACCGGTGGGGAATTCCCCCCTAGGGGGGAATTTTAGGGTTTCAAAGGGGGGAATTTTAGGGTTTCAAAGGGGGGAATTAATATTATTTCAAGATTGCATTAATACAAGAACTGATTACTTAATATTGTGTTGTTTTTTTCCCTCCATATTTTTCAGTTCTGTACTTCTCGCCCTTCTGAACTTCGTTTTATAACGTAAGTAGACCCACAAATCACGTTTTATGTTGAAGTCTAGACTTGTTCTTGTATGTGTGATTAAATTTAGCTTCCATTTTTACGAATACTGTGTAAGGGGGGAGGGGGAATGTATTGGGAGACAATACGAAAGGGGAGGAATGACGTTCTGAACATATGGTGAAGTGGGGCATGGGCCAAAACAGGATGAGAACAATCTGTAACTGATTATGTGCCACTGGATGATTAATCGTCTTAAGCGACTTCCCGTATCTGCCATGGGCTTAAATATCGCTGAAATGTTTTATTACGTTATAATACAACATATCTAATACCATATTAACAATATTTAATTCATAACCGTGTTACACCTCTGTTTTCCATTTTCCGCCATCCAATTTTTGTTTGGTCCAAACCCACTTTGTATTTGGCACTGAATCTGTTAAAAAGCCGGCATGACAAAACAACCAAACAGTAAGGGACATGTGCCCACTCCTCAAGCTTATTGGGTATATAGTGCTCATCCCATACGTTGATAGAGCAGCCGGCACTCGTGAAGTGATGTGGTCAATATCAATAACACACCCATCTCCTGTACTTTCTAGATCAGTGGTTCTCAGCCGGTGGGGAATCCCCTCCCCCATAAAGAAAAAAAAAAGGGGGGGGGGGGATGTTAGGGTTTCCATGGCGTGGGTGTAATGAATAATATTTCAAGATTGTGTTAATACAAGAACCGATTATTTGATATTGTTTTTCCCTCCATACCTTACAGTAGGGAGGAAATACGAAAAAAAAAGGGGGAGGGGATGTTCTGTACACATGGTGAAGGGGTGCATGGGCCAGAAAAGGTTGAGAACCACTGTTCTAGACCATTTCTTTCTAATAATTTTAGGATGATCCGCCTAATGGAATCAGGTCAATATTTAAAAGAAATCCCTAACTCGAGAGTGGAGCTGAGCACAAAACAATCGGAATAGGCAATCGGGTTAGAGCTGCACTAACTGTGACTCCCGGAAATGACGTCCCACCAGATTTATCCCAGGCGATAGGTACACAACTGAATTGTCAAACAGTGTGTCCTATATTAGTGTGCCATAAATTACAATGCAATACTGATAATCCCTTGCTCCCGAAAGACGATGACCTTATTTTTTATCAGGCTGCAACGTTCATGACTCAATTTCTCTCAGTTGTTGGCGGGAAACTGTTGGAATTTCCACACAATAGAAAACATATAATTTTAACCTCAGTCTGCTAGGGGAAGACACGAAATAAATACCTGTTTTGTTTTCTTTCATTTTTTTTTTTTAAATTACCTATTTCAAACGTGTTAAATTAGTATCGAAAATTAGTGTTAGAAAAAAAAGTATGTTAGGAAAAATATTTTAGTTGCAGTTTACAGGAAGTCGCAGTCAATCCCATCGGTTTTTAGCTGCTTGTGATTTTCTTGGTAAGGTATTTATCATTGTATAAAACCAAGCGCAAAGCGGTCTGCTTCGAAATCTAACGCAGCTGTGTTTCGAACGCGACATGCGGGATTGCGAATTGCGTGCGTAACTCCTTCGCCATATCACTGGCTTTTAGTATATTATAAAATTAGTATGTTAGACAATTACATCCTATCACAAATATTGTGACAAATATTAAATATATCACAAATTGCATCCTATCACAAATACTGAAGTATTGAAAGATCAGGTTGTGTGACGGTTTATTCCATGCTCAGTCTCCGTAGACTTAGATGGATAGGACATCTTAGGAGGATGGATGATGGTAGAATACCAAAGGACATCTTTTTTGGTGAATTACAGATGGGTAAGAGATCTCAGGGTCGGCCTCTACTACGATAAAAAGGTGTGTGTAAGCGGGACATGAATGATACAGGCATTGATAATGCACATTGGGAGCAAGTCGCCGCTGAACGTGTTGCATGGAGGGCAAACATCAGAAATGGAATAAAGACAAAGGAGAAAATTATTGCAGATAAGTCAAACACCGAGCGTGTGAGACGTAAGATGGTCCATGATGGTGGAAATAACCACTTGTTCACATGCACCCACTGTGAACGAACATTTACAGCGCCAATTGGCCTTACCAGTCACATTCGCTACCGCCATGGGTAAAAGTTATTATGCCTTTTTGAAGCACAAACTATCATCTGTCAAGACGGCAAGGTGCTAATGTATGTGTATGTATGTAGAAAATTAGTATGTTAGACAATTAGTATGTTAGAAAATTAGTACGTTAGACAATTAGTATGTTAGAAAATTAGTATGTTAGACAATAAGTATGTTAGAAAATTAATGTGTTAGAAAATTAGTATGTTAGAAAATTAGTATGTTAGACAATAAGTATGTTAGAAAATTAATACGTTAAAAAATTAGTATGTTAGAAAATTAGTATGTTTGAAAATTAGTATGTTTGAAAATTAGTATGTTAGAATTGTTAGCACATTAGTATCGAAAAAAAGGTTACATCCTACCGTGCTGTTACTGGAGTCACTGTTATTGTCACTGTCACTGTCACAGTTTCTGTTACTGTCATAGTTTCTGTTACTGTCACAGTTTCTGACACTGTCACTGTTACTGTCACTGTTGCTGTCACTGTTACTGTCACTGTTACTGTCACTGTCACTGTTTCTGTTATTGTCACAGTTTCTGTTACTGTCACAGTTTCTGACACTGTCATGTCACTGTTTCTGTTACTGTCACGGTTTCAGTTACTGTCACAGTTTCTGACATTGTCACTGTTACTGTCACTGTTTCTGTCACTGTCACAGTTTCTGACACTGTCACTGTTACTGTCACTGTTTCTGTCACTGTCACAGTTTCTGTTACTGTCACAGTTTCTGTTACTGTCACTGTTACTGTCACTGTCACTGTCACTGTCACAGTTTCTGTTACTGTCACAG
>JACEFZ010002966.1:155000-187500 GCA_014155875.1 Cepaea nemoralis
TCTACCACGGTAATTTTAAACTGACTAACATGTTTCTGCTTGCACAAGGACGGCTTACGAAGGTTAATTATTATAGCTTCAGCAAACTTTAACAATCGACTACTTTGTGTGTTGAACAACACACGGAAGGCACTGTCTCTTTCAACCACGTGACCGCTCTCGAGCACATGTCTCCCGACCGATGAAGCCGGACTGTTCCGGTGTGTCGGCCTGCCTAGGCTACCATCTTCTGTGTGTAGTATCTTGTCCACCCAATTCGGAATGTGTTCCGAAACCCTGCAATGTAACTGTCGCTCAGTTCTGCCTATGTAGATGGCCTCGCATCTACATGTAAATTGGTAAATACAATTTGATTTGGCGTACAAAGCTACAGGTTCTTTTACTGCTGGGACAGGGATCGGTGTGTTTCTGTACCTGATGACTAGAGTTGCAGCACAGAATGTTCGCTCGACTGCTGTGGTGAGCCGGTCCCGCAGACGTTGCATTACGTCATCTCCTCGGAAGGTTAGCTGGATGAATACCTTGAGTTTAGGGACTGTAGTTACTTCTGATTTCGGTTTGGGCTGTTGGCAGTGGCGCTTTATAAATCCTGTGGAGTACCCATTCAGGTTTAAGGCATTCTTCAG
The DNA here is from genome assembly GCA_014155875.1 of Cepaea nemoralis. Lineage (NCBI taxonomy): Eukaryota > Metazoa > Mollusca > Gastropoda > Stylommatophora > Helicidae > Cepaea > Cepaea nemoralis. Next base: position 155,627 of record JACEFZ010002966.1, read on the forward strand.
AGTTTCAAATTCCTCTGTCAGTGTGTCCTGGGTGCATATCTTCCTAGCACGGTCAAACAGGGTCCGTACTAAGCCCCGTTTGTACTGGACAGGTGCGAAGCTCTGAAAATTTAAGTATTGGCCAGTCCATGTTTCTTTGCGGTACACCGATCTTTGAATTGTGCCGTCTGTTCTACGTCTCATTAGGATATCTAGAAACGGCAACGCTTCGTTGTGTTCGTGTTCCATAGATAAAGAGATGTTTATATGTGTCTCGTTCATTGTGGCCTGGAAAGACGTTGCTTGTAGCTCGTCTGTGGTGATAATTAGTATATCGTCCACGTAACGACGGTAAAAGGCCAAGTTATTGATTTCTGAAGATCTCTTTTCTTCTAAGTGTGCCATGTGCCATGTTTCAGGTACAGAAACACACCGATCCCTGTCCCAGCAGTAAAAGAACCTGTAGCTTTGTACGCCAAATCAAATTGTATTTACAAATTTACATGTAGATGCGAGGCCATCTACATAGGCAGAACTGAGCGACAGTTACATTGCAGGTTTCGGAACACATTCCGAATTGGGTAGACAAGATACTACACACAGAAGATGGTGGCCTAGGCAGGCCGACACACCGGAACAGTCCGGTTTCATCGGTCGGGAGACATGTGCTCGAGAGCGGTCACGTGGTTGAAAGAGACAGTGCCTTCCGTGTGTTGTTCAACACACAAAGTAGTCGATTGTTAAAGTTTGCTGAAGCTATAATAATCAACCTACGTAAGCCGTCCTTGTGCAAGCAGAAAGACATGTTAGTCAGTTTAAAATTACCGTGGTAGACAATCGACATTACTGTGCGAACATGTGTATATTTCAGTTTGAAGGATTTATCTAATTAATTCACGTAAGTTGTGTGATTTCTGCAGTATGTACCTAACGATTATAATTATTATATTATGCATGTCGTGTTGTGGACGTTGTGATCCATCCCACGCTGACTTTCTACGCAGTTTTACTTTGTTATTCGCCATTGTTTTCTGAACTAAAAGTCAACTTATAAGTCCAACTGATAGATGTAGTAATTGAACCCCCTACTTAGCCATCAGCGCACAGGAAGTTTAATGAGACATCACCATATTTAATATTATTATATGAAACTTATGTCGATGGTCAGTTGAGGCATTTCATATACTTGATTCCAACAGTATCGTATCGTCCCGTTAAAGAAACTACCTCTTCACACAAACGATGTGTTTCTACGCCAGTACGTGGAACTACTTACTACCCGCACATTTACTGAATCTAAGGTATGTCTCATTATTAATCACCACGCTCAAACTGCGCAGTTTAGTTACAAACAGACTAGGCAGCCAAGTTAAGCATAATAAAAGAACACAGCATTTAAATGAAGCAGCGCTTTATACTGAGCTTTGTTCGGGCAATTGAAAAGACTATGACAGTATTTTTTGCTGTTGGCTATAATAGAAAGGATAAACAGCCTAATGTAATGTACCTGACAGTGGATGTTATGATAAAGAAAATACCACAAGCAGCATGCATCAGAAGTGTGATAGGATATGCTGACTGAATGCTTGCTGAGAAGGACAATACATTGACATTATCATCAGACTTAACGTCTTGCATAAATATCGTTCGAAGTCAACCTATGAGGAGTGGCTGGCCGAGTGGCTAGAATGCGGGATTCTGGTTCGAATGCTCGGGAAGGTGTGTTATTTTTTTTCTGTTGGGGGAAAAAAGAAAACTCTGACCTGCACAGTTCGCGGCGACTACACTATCCAGGCTCAAGATCCCCCGGCCATACACCGCAAGGCACTGTAGTGACAGTAAATGACAGTTTAAATGACAGAGGTCAACCTCTGCTGCTAATCTGAAGCAAACATTGCTAATATTGGTACAAGACGACTTACGAGGAGCGCACTCCGCCATAGACACAGAAGAAGGGGAGCCCAAGCCAGCGATAACATTAACACAGAGTAAGTAAGTGCAGGAGGGCGGCTCTTTGAGTTGTGAACGGGGTGCCAAGAAGGCAGCATAGTACAATGACATCTTGAGGGTTAGTGCAAGCCGCCAATGTGGAGTCGGATAGAGTTAGACGATAGAGGCAATATGGCGAGATGAAAGAAGGAGAAACTCTCACGGCCGAAGAGAAGTTGCCGTGATAATTTAAGAAGGTCATGATGCACCATGTACACAATATTCGCCTCCTTGCGAGCGGGATAACTTGTGGGCAAGTATACACAGCGGTGTATTTGTGGGATAAGTGTGAACAATAATTAAAACATCTCGATGTCAAGCTGCCAACGAACGACACAATAAAGACACCCGAGAGTCATAACCCGAGCGGGCCAGCTCCCCCCCCCCCCTCCCCCAGAATATCTAGAAGGTAATATGACCAAAACATTCTCCGCAGCCGGACAGCTTCTAATGAAGACCCCTGCCCTGTATGCAGTTGATATGGAGTTGATATCACAATGTATCCCCGGAGCATGCGTTGTCGACTAACTCACATTGTGTTTCTGGTGTTGCCGTGGATTGGGTTTATCTAAACACCTTGAAATAACCCTTTCGTAAACTGTCGGCCCAGAAACCCATCATTCTTCGATAGCAGAACAGACGCCAACAGTCGGGCCATGTTTGTTTAACCATTAAACAGAGTACTCCGGGTGCCTTTTGATCTTGTCAGTTTTCTCTGTCATCGTGAAATTGTAGCTGTGTTTGCAAATCTGCTGATTCGGGGGACAAGAACGCCAATAGTATAGTTAATAGAAAGTCATACATCGTATTGACATGTGAGGCCTGGTGGAATAGTGGTTGGTACGCCTACCTGAAAGGACACTGGTCAAGTCTCAATCCCTAGCAAAGAGGGTGAGTGGATGTGGAATTATTGATTTCTTACCAATACAGCTTTGAGTTCGACTCAGCCTTATAAAAACATGCGTACCGAAGAGTTTCTGGTAATTGTCTGGAAGGGAAACACAACGAGAAAGGGAACTAGACACACCGTCTCACATTTCCTGGCCTAGAATATGTGAAGGCATGAGACGTCACATCCCAACCGCCGTGTGTGTATTGCGACTACCTTGACCTTTAAGACACATTAGAGCTAATGAGTTTGGGGCCTCAAGGATATGTTGGAGAGGAACGTGAAGGGACACATTCAAGAGGAAGATCACATGCAAACAGCGTGAACAATGTCAGAAGATGGAATGGAAGCAGCCTGTATGAATGTTTCGTGCAGACACGGTACAGCGTGTGGGAGATTTTCTTTTATAGCCGACCTTCAGTTTGTCTAAAGTTACCACCTCACAGATGTATAGTAACTACCTCACAGATATATAGTAACTACCTCACAGATGTATAGTAACTAATTCTCAGATATATAGTAACTACCTCACAGATGTATAGTAACTACCTCACAGATATATAGTAACTACCTCACAGATGTATAGTAACTAATTCTCAGATATATAGTAACTACCTCACAGATATATAGTAACTACCTCACAGATGTATAGTAACTAATTCTCAGATATACATAGTAAGTACCTCACAGATGTATAGTAACTACCTCATAGATATAAAATAACTACCTCAGAAATGTATAGTAACTACCTCAGAGATGTATATAACTATCTCACAGTTGCATAGTAACCTCCAAATAGATGTATAGTATCTACCTCAGAGATGTATAGTAACTACCTCAGAGATGTACAGTAACTACCTCACAGATGTATAGTAACTACCTCACAGATATATAGTAACTACCTCACAGATATATAGTAACTACCTCACAGATGTATAGTAACTAATTCTCAGATATATAGTAACTACCTCACAGATGTATAGTAACTACCTCACAGATGTACAGTAACTACCTCACAGATGTATAGTAACTACCTCACAGATATATAGTAACTACCTCACAGATGTATAGTAACTACCTCACAGATATATAGTAACTACCTCACAGATGTACAGTAACTACCTCACAGATGTATAGTAACTACCTCACAGATATATAGTAACTACCTCACAGATGTATAGTAACTACCTCACAGATGTATAGTAACTACCTCACAGATATATAGTAACTACCTCACAGATGTATAGTAACTACCTCACAGATGTATAGTAACCTTCAAATAGATGTGGATTGAGCCCCTACCACTGTATCGGCAGGCATCATGAGCATGTATCAGATGCAGGATAAACTAACAACACCAGATGGGAGGTCACAACAGCTAGCTTTACAAATGCATACAGAAAAGACACAGATAATGAGAATAAATCAAGCAAATGATAGCCTCATCTCACTTGGGGAAACATCACTTCAAGAGACAGAATCGTACACTTGCTTAGGTAGCAATGTAGACAAATTGGGGTGGAACAGATAAAGATTTTAGAATACAAATATAGTTAGTTATAGTTAGTTAGTCGACAGATCATCCTCATTGCACATCGAACCACTCAGTCCATAAGTGCTCGGATCCCCTCCTCAGCAAATTCCGCAGCGTGTAGCGGCTAACGATACCAGTTCTGTGTTGGTTTATCAATCTTCTTTGGCTTCCTGCGTAGTAATCTTGTTTGGCCACACCTCTTTTCAAATATAGAAGGCGAGAGGTGATTTTATAACACTAGAAAATATGTGGACGTAACCAGAAATTAAACTGTGCACAGAACTTACATTATTCCATTGAAACGATAAATCGCTAATGTTGAATGGGCGTGAAACACGGAGAACAACAAACAAGATTACAAATAAACAAAAACATTCTCTACTTGTTGCCTGCGTAAAATAGAAGAATTAAAATGGCATGAGAAAATCCCCAATTTGGAACTAATGGAGAAAACTGACAGATACCAATGAACCATGAGCTGAAGAAATCACGCTGGTACTAGATAGACCAAACATGAAGAAAACCTGAGAAAAGTATAACTAGAAAAGCCTTAGTCTGGAACCCACACTGCAAAAGAAATATAGGAAGATCTAAACACTCATGGAGAAGGGAAGTGGAAACAGACATGAACAATATGCGAAGGACACGGTCAGAGCTGAATCCTATAGGAAAAGATAGGGGGGATTTGGGGATTTGGGTGACTTGGTTGAGGCCCTATGCTCGGTTGTCGCATGAATGTGAAAAGAAAAAGAAGAAGAATTAGATTTAGAATTATCTGATCTGAAAAGGTATCATGTTAGATCTCCAGAACATGTAAAAATCCCAGCTGCTTTTATCGTTGAACGCCGCAAAATACGTCAGCAGACTTTAAGAGGTTCATTCAGAAAATTAACATAATCTGAATGCCTAAAAAACACAAGGAGAGATCTTTTATCAGAGAATTCACTAAGGATCATCTCGAAAACATGTGATTAAAAAACAGAATGGTTTAAGGATTAACTTTCAGTAAATTGAATTTTCAGTGTGGTAAAAATATACAGGAAACGCCTACGTTAAAAATTAACAGAAGCAGCACGTGTGAAATTATGAAATGGTTAATTATGAAGGTGTGTGTGTATGTTATCTCATGATTTAATGTCATAAACTGGAGAATATTTACAAAACAGCCCGAATATAAACGTTACTGATTGGCAAATTCTATTATTGGTTGTTAAAGGGACGAGATTACAGACAGACAGACAGACAGACAGACAGACAGACAGACAGACAGACAGACAGACAGACAGACAGACAGACAGACAGACAGACAGACAGACAGACAGACAGACAGACAGACAGACAGACAGACAGACAGACAGACAGACAGACAGACAGACAGACAGACAGACAGACAGACAGACAGACAGACAGACAGACAGACAGACAGACAGACAGACAGACAGACAGACAGACAGACAGACAGACAGACAGACAGACAGACAGACAGACAGACAGACAGACAGACAGACAGACAGACAGACAGACAGACAGACAGACAGACAGACAGACAGACAGACAGACAGACAGACAGACAGACAGACAGACAGACAGACAGACAGACAGACAGACAGACAGACAGACAGACAGACAGACAGACAGACAGACAGACAGACAGACAGACAGACAGACAGACAGACAGACAGACAGACAGACAGACAGACAGACAGACAGACAGACAGACAGACAGACAGACAGACAGACAGACAGACAGACAGACAGACAGACAGACAGACAGACAGACAGACAGACAGACAGGACAGACAGACAGACAGACAGACAGACAGACAGACAGACAGACAGACAGACAGACAGACAGACAGACAGACAGACAGACAGACAGACAGACAGACAGACAGACAGACAGACAGACAGACAGACAGACAGACAGACAGACAGACAGACAGACAGACAGACAGACAGACAGACAGACAGACAGACAGACAGACAGACAGACAGACAGACAGACAGACAGACAGACAGACAGACAGACAGACAGACAGACAGACAGACAGACAGACAGACAGACAGACAGACAGACAGACAGACAGACAGACAGACAGACAGACAGACAGACAGACAGACAGACAGACAGACAGACAGACAGACAGACAGACAGACAGACAGACAGACAGACAGACAGACAGACAGACAGACAGACAGACAGACAGACAGACAGACAGACAGACAGACAGACAGACAGACAGACAGACAGACAGACAGACAGACAGACAGACAGACAGACAGACAGACAGACAGACAGACAGACAGACAGACAGACAGACAGACAGACAGACAGACAGACAGACAGACAGACAGACAGACAGACAGACAGACAGACAGACAGACAGACAGACAGACAGACAGACAGACAGACAGACAGACAGACAGACAGACAGACAGACAGACAGACAGACAGACAGACAGACAGACAGACAGACAGACAGACAGACAGACAGACAGACAGACAGACAGACAGACAGACAGACAGACAGACAGACAGACAGACAGACAGACAGACAGACAGACAGACAGACAGACAGACAGACAGACAGACAGACAGACAGACAGACAGACAGACAGACAGACAGACAGACAGACAGACAGACAGACAGACAGACAGACAGACAGACAGACAGACAGACAGACAGACAGACAGACAGACAGACAGACAGACAGACAGACAGACAGACAGACAGACAGACAGACAGACAGACAGACAGACAGACAGACAGACAGACAGACAGACAGACAGACAGACAGACAGACAGACAGACAGACAGACAGACAGACAGACAGACAGACAGACAGACAGACAGACAGACAGACAGACAGACAGACAGACAGACAGACAGACAGACAGACAGACAGACAGACAGACAGACAGACAGACAGACAGACAGACAGACAGACAGACAGACAGACAGACAGACAGACAGACAGACAGACAGACAGACAGACAGACAGACAGACAGACAGACAGACAGACAGACAGACAGACAGACAGACAGACAGACAGACAGACAGACAGACAGACAGACAGACAGACAGACAGACAGACAGACAGACAGACAGACAGACAGACAGACAGACAGACAGACAGACAGACAGACAGACAGACAGACAGACAGACAGACAGACAGACAGACAGACAGACAGACAGACAGACAGACAGACAGACAGACAGACAGACAGACAGACAGACAGACAGACAGACAGACAGACAGACAGACAGACAGACAGACAGACAGACAGACAGACAGACAGACAGACAGACAGACAGACAGACAGACAGACAGACAGACAGACAGACAGACAGACAGACAGACAGACAGACAGACAGACAGACAGACAGACAGACAGACAGACAGACAGACAGACAGACAGACAGACAGACAGACAGACAGACAGACAGACAGACAGACAGACAGACAGACAGACAGACAGACAGACAGACAGACAGACAGACAGACAGACAGACAGACAGACAGACAGACAGACAGACAGACAGACAGACAGACAGACAGACAGACAGACAGACAGACAGACAGACAGACAGACAGACAGACAGACAGACAGACAGACAGACAGACAGACAGACAGACAGACAGACAGACAGACAGACAGACAGACAGACAGACAGACAGACAGACAGACAGGACAGACAGGACAGACAGGACAGACAGGACAGACAGAGGTCATTAAGACAAAGGAAATCCCTGGGACATGTAGTCGTGACAGAAACAAAGGATCTTCGATACAAGACACTTTTTACAGATCAGCATGGCCGAATGGATAAGAGCCCTCTCTTTTAAACTTCCGGTGTGCTGATGTCGATTTAGCGGGTTCAACCCCTACACCGGTCTGTTGGACTAACTTGTTGACTTCTCGTCCTTGCCTTTGAGAGTCAATTACAAGTACCTCATAAATCGGAGAGGGTTTTCGCGTGATGGCGAGGGACACTGGTAATAGGGAAAGCTAATCCACAGACATCAGTTCAGCGCACTCCTTAATAATGTCATCTACTAGAAGTACTAGCACGTGTGTGGACTACGCTTGACTTCGAAGCTAGCGAGCGCAAAAACAGGCGCAATGTTTACAGTACACACCGTGTAGCTGAGGTGATCGTGTCAGTACACAGCCTTCTGTCTCGTGTGCTGCTGTTTGTGTCTCGTGTGCTGCGCCTGTGTCTCGTGTGCTGCTGTTTGTGTCTCGTGTGCTGCGCCTGTGTCTCGTGTGCTGCTGTTTGTGTCTCGTGTGCTGCTGCCTGTGTCTCGTGTGCTGCTGTTTGTGTCTAGTGTGCTGCTGCTTGTGTCTCGTGTGCTGCTGCTTGTGTCTAGTGTGCTGCTGCCTCTGTCTCGTGTGCTGCTACCTGTGTCTCGTGTGCTGCCAGTCATTTCTGTTACTGATGTTACTCCATGATATGATGTTAAGATACCCAGCCTCTTCTCTTTTAATCTCAATCTGCCTCTCTTCTCCCCTGCTTCTCTTCCCTTATGCCTCTCTTCCCTTCTGTCTCTCTTCCCCTCTGCCTCTCTTCCCCTTTGCCTCTCTTCTCCTCTGCCTCTCTTCCCCTCTTTGCCTCTCTTCCTCTTTAACCTTCCCGTTGTGACGACCCACTCCAGCTTCTCCCTTCTCATGGCATACCCAAAGAATGTGGTCTGTCTACTTCTGATGCGAAGGCCCAGTTTTCTTTGTTACTTAAGTTACTTAACTTCTGTCAAGATATCTTCATTGCATTTTCTATCTGCCCATGTTGTTCTCATCATTCTTCTATGAAACTCATTTCTCGCAGTCTCCACATAATTCCTAACTTATCTGCGAACTGTCCATGATTCGCTTCCGTACATCAGAATTGATTCAGTGTAGCTCTTAAGAACTCTTTTCCTGATTTCAAAGTTAAATTGCATCTTGTGAAATGCTGTATTTTGCTTGAGCTATCCTTCAGAAGCCGGCCACCCTGGCCGAGGAGTTAGCAGCTTTCTCCGTAACCCCGAATACTCTCGTGGTTGACGTGAGCGCACGCGCATCGGAAGCAGTTCGAGTCGCGCCAGTGACTTATGAGAGTATGGAGCCGGTCGCTCAGAAAGCAATGGCAAACTACTTTCTTGCCAAGAAATCAACAATCAGCTGAAAGATGCTGATGTTGACAGCAATGTCCTGTGAAGAATATTCAAAGCATTTTTTTATCCTTCAGAAAGCAATGGTAAACTACTGAACATAAACTTGCCCAGGAATCACTTAACTATTTAAATACATTGACCTGTTTCAGATTGATTCCAATCACTTTGATGTTGCATGTGAATAGATACTTGTTTTTAAATAACTCTTTCTTTTGTTTAGAAGAAGACGAAGAAGATGGAGGAGGAGGGATGAGAGGAGAAGGATTAAGAGGAGAAGAAATGTGAGAAAAAGGAGGAGGAGAAAGGGGAGGAGAAGGCGAAAGAGTATGGAGGAGGAGGAGGAAAATGAAAACAAGAAGTATATGTTTACTTATACACAAGGCTGGAACGATCCTCGTAAGCCTGATCTCTCCTGTGATTCCCTTACCGCAAGCTTCAGGCATCGTTCCGTGTAGTTTACTGTTGCTCATTAAAAGACATTAACAAACCTACAAAAGAGACCGAATGTAAAAACAGTTACGATCGCTTCAAGTGGTAACCGTAACACACGGGTTGTTGTAATCCGGGTGGTCGCGAAAGTTACTCCGTAAATATAGGCAGCACATTGAAGGCATGAGAGATGTGTAGGAGCATTGGACGACCATGTTGTTCTGTCTTTTTTTTTTTCTTCATTGGTCTTTCTATTGACGTCCTCATCGTCTCAAACTTGCCATATTTTCAGATTTCAGGCATATATCTGGCTCTTTTTTTATAACCATTGCTGCATTTCATACAAGAATTTATCGTTCCTACATTTGTTCTTCCTTCCATCACCGTTAGAGATTCTTCTATCTTAATGTAAAAATGGGATTGGCAAGACTCGGGTGAAAGGTAAATAGCTCAAGCTTTCAAACGATGGTTAATTTCATATTGAACCTGGGAGTTCTGACGTTCATAAACAGTGAATGTGCTTTTTATATGCACTAGGTGGGGAAATGGGCAGAGGGGGAGAGAGAGAGATAGAGAGAGAGAGAGAGAGAGGGGGGGGGGAGAAAAAAAGATAGAGTAAAAGAGAGAGGGAGACGATAGAGGGAGAGAGGGTGGGGGAAGGGACAGACAGATAATCATACGGAGAGGGAGAGAGACAGTGTGACAGAGAAGGACAAGGAGAGAGGACAATACGATAGAGAAGAAAACGAAAGAGAAGAAGAAGAACAACAACAAGAATAATAACAACAACAAGACAGCACAAATTAAATACAGATGGATAGGAGAGAGAGAGAGAGAGAGAGAGAGAGAGAGAGAGAGAGAGAGAGAGAGAGAAAAGAAAAACAGAACGATAGAGAAAGATAGAGAGAAAAAGAAGAAGAAAAGGGCACATATATAGATAATACGTAGACAGATAATGAGAGAGAGAGAGAGAGAGAGAGAGAGAGAGAGAGAGAGAGAAAGAGGAAGAGCTTGTTAGTTACACAACAAGAGAGACGAAGAGCGAGAGAGAGAGACATACAGAGGGAGAAAGAGAGAAAGTGAAAGAGCTGGAGAGAGAGAGACGTACAGATAGTAAAAGAGAGCGAGAGAGCGAGAAAGAGAGAAAGAGTGAGAGAGAGAAACAACGAGAGAGAGAGAGAGAAAAGAAGAAGAGGGCACATACAGAGATACTACGTAGACAAGAGAGAGAGAGGGAGAGAGAGCCAGTACGCTACAGAACAAGAGAGAACTGGAGAGCGAAAGAGAGACACAGACAGAAAGAGAGAAAGGGGGAGAGAAAGAGCGAGAGAGAGAGAGACATAGACAGAGTGAGAGAAAGACAGAGAGAGAAAGAGAGAGATATAGAGAGAAAGACAGAGAGAGATAGAGAGAAAGAGAGAGAGAGAGAGAGAGAGAGAGAGAGAGAGCGGGAGAAAGACAGAGAGAGATGATGTGAAACGAATTAAGTTCCGTGAGAAGTTAGACATGCATGAATACGAACCATTTCTCAAATCGTCGTCTTCTTCTTCTTCTTCTTCTTCTTCTTCTTCTTCTTCTTCTTCTTCTTCTTCTTCTTCTTCTTCTTCTTCTTCTTCTTCTTCTTCTTCTTCTTCTTCTTCAAAACACACAAACACTAAACGTAAACATTGTCCAGTAAACCACAAACATCCAAACAATGCTGGGGTAGATGTGGACGTCCTGTAAAGGTCATGCAACAAACTAAACATTGCCAATATACCTTATAGCCAGAGATATTATACCAATCCCGGAATTGTACACATAGTTGAAGCATTGCAACATGGTGATAGCATTAAGTGGTGTTTTCATAGATGATATCGAGAGGGCGTTGCACACAAAAATGGAAACACTTATAAATTCACGATAGAGTGGAGGTTTTATAGCAAATGTAGACACCACTCAATCCAGCCAAGTAGGCAGATAGATAAATGTAAAGTATTTATCGACACTCATAAAACATGATGGAAATGCGGGGTCTCTAGATGATGCACTAAACAAAAGGGTAATTGAAAGATTGGTGCTCATGAGATAAAGCTTAAAACCTTCATATTACGCCGTAGATTTGTTTTATATTCACGTGAGCTTATAATTCAAAACAAGGTATTCCCTTGGTGAATTTAAGCATAGAAGCCCCAAACAATGTGTTGCACGATTTATTGCCTGGCATATTTCGCTGCATCTTGTCAGGTGCATACTGCAGAGTTATATATCATATAAAGTGAATAGATAAGGAATACTTTAGCTGAAACAATTAAAGCTCACAGTCATTGGTAGTCATTGAATGTGGAACATCTGTTAACTCTGTGGTATTTTCACATTTACAACGAACTTTTTCTGTTTGCACAAAATCGGCTGGAACTGCCAAATTGCTAACCAGATTTGAGAAATAAACGATTCTCAAATATAGTGAGGCGTTAGCAAATAGTCGCTTCCAGTCGATTTCATGCAAACAGAAAAGTTCTTTGTGGCTTTGAAATTACCGTTGGAATAACAGATGTTCCACATTCGAACAATACCTGAGACTGTCAAACTGTCATTTACTGCCAATATAGTACCTTGCGGTGTAAGGCGGGTGGGGGGGGGGGTGGTCTTTAAGCCTAAGGAATTAAGGCCGCCTGGCTAACGCAGTCGCCGCGAACTGTGCAGGTTAGGATTTTCTTTTTGCCCCAGACAGAAAAAGTCCCACACCTTACCGAGGATTCGAACCCGGGTCTTCCGATTGAGAGTCCGGCGTACGTGTTTTAATTGTTTCAACTTTAGTATTATTCATGTATTCACTTTATATGATATATAACTCTGCAATATATACCTGGCGAGATAGAGCGACATATGTCAGGCCATAAATCGTGGTATATATATATATTGTGGCTTTTATGTTTAAATATGCTTGCCATTATCATGTAGGTTACCAACTGGCGTAGACATCCATGCCTCTGCACAGATCTCGGTCTATTCTGTTGATGACTTTCCTGCATGCCACAGTTTTATATCATTGCTATCTATTTGCTTCTCCCTCTTCAAATGCAGATTTGTCCTAGCGTGTCTCTACTGCTTCTCTTCTCGTTACATGGCTTAATAACACTTTGTCTTTTTCTTTTAGTTGTGTATAATCTTCCATATTCACTAGCCTCCTCCAGTTACGCCGGATAGAAAGGTATTCGTCGCATTCGTGGCTCACGTATTTAATCATTTTTTTTTGGTTCGCATATCCTTTACAGGACATCGCTGTCAACATCAGCATCTTTCAGCTGATTGCTGATTTCTTGGCAAGATTACGCTCAGTAGTCTGCCATTGCTTTCTGAACGACCGGCACCCATACCATTTCATTAAAAACCCAACGTAGTTGGTTTCTTGCTTAACTTCTTCTTCTTTTAGTTTAGTTCAGTGGTTCTCAACCGGTGGGGAATTTCCCCCCCCCCCCCAGGGGGGAATTTCATGATTTCCAGGGGGCGTGGGGGGGGAATGAAGACCATTTCAAGATCGTGTTAATACAAGAACCGATTACTTGACATAGTTTTTCCCTTCATACTTTACAGTTATGTATGTCTCGTCCTTCTAAAATTCATTTTATAAAGTAAGTAGACCCACAAATCATGTTTTATGTGGATGTCTAGACTTGTTTTAGTATATGCTATTACATTTACCTTCCACTTTTACGTACACTGTGTAGGGGTGAGGGGATTTTTAGATAGGAAATATGAAAGGGGGGGGGGGGAATGACGTTCTGAAAATACGGTGAAGGGGGGAACGGGCCAAATTTTTGATAGGAAGGGGGGAATGGCGTTATGAAAATATGGTGAAGGGGGGAATAGGCCAAAAAAGGTTGAGAACCACTGGTTTAGTTCTTTGCACTCGTAATTGGCTTTTTTGTGTTTGGAAGACAGACAGATAGACAGACAGACAGACAGACAGACAGACAGACAGACAGACAGACAGACAGACACAGAAAAACAGACAGAAAAGTAGACAGGCAGCTAGACAATCAAACTGACACAGAGATATCACTTACAAATCCGTATCCTCGGCTCTTGCCAGTTTGTCTATCCGTAATGACGACCGCCTCCTCGATATCCCCGAACTTGTCGAAGTATTCACGCAGGCTCTGGTCGGTTGTGTGGTAGGGCAGCCCGCCTACGAAGATCTTCGTATACTGGGTATCCTTCTGTCCAGCGATGGAGAGCATCGACGGCGCTGTTACAGCCATGGCCGAGGGTGAATTGAGGGGGGATATCGCCGTTTGGGACGGGGATCGAACGAAGTATACGCCCTGGATTTCAATGGTTGCTGTTTGTCAGGAACCTACAAAAAGAAATCACAAAATATCGAACTCTTGATTTTCAGATTCCCTCGTGTGTTGTCTCAAAGTTTGTTGTGTCTTCCGAGACTGTAGATCGGATTGTCTGTATCGGCTGTGGTGAAAATAGAAGTACTTACACCGAAGCGGTTACGGTGAAACAAAATATGCTTGTTCTTTTGATTTATGGATCTTTGCACCGTTCAGAACTGATTAACTTCGGTGAGTAATACTTGAAGAAAGGCTAGACCAAGTGAAGATCCCGGAAACTGGATTGCGCTGCTTGGATCCTTCTAGGAGGGTGCTAGGATGCTTTGATCTGAAAGTATTCGGAAATAGAATCAATAAACACCTGGGTGCGAGTGTGTGAAAAAGAACTTCAAAGAATATAATAATAAATAGGAATCCGAAATGTGACAACAAGGTAATAATTAGGGTTGTCGGTTCGGCGTTATCTCTACTTACTTAGATAGTATCGTCTTTCTGCTATTTCTGGGACGCCGTTGTCTGTTATAGATAGTCTCGCGCTCTCTTCTTCTTCTTCTTCTTCTTCTTCTTCTTCTTCTTCTTCTTCTTCTTCTTCTTCTTCTTCTTCTTCTTCTTCTTCTCCTCCTCCTCCTCCACCTCCGCCGCCTCTACCTGCTTTTACAACAATAGCAAATAACAGAATCACAACAACAACAACAACAACAACAACAACAACAACGACAACAACAACAACAACAACTACTACTACTACTACTACTACTACTACTACTACTACTACTACTACTACTACAATTACTATTACTGCTGCTGCTGTTGCTGCTGCTGCTGCTGCTAATATTGATTCTTCCTCTTCCTTATCTTCTTCTTCCTTATCTTCCCTTGTGCCTTCGTCTTCTCCCTCTCCTCCTCCTACTATCATTGCTACTACTACTTCCACTACTTCTGCTAATACTATCAGTACTACTACTACTACTACTACTACTACTACTACTACTACTACTACTACTACTACTACTACTACTACTACTACTACTACTACTACTACTACTACTACTACTATCACTACTATCACTACTACTACTACTACTACTACTACTACTACTACTACTACTACTACTATCACTACTACTACTACTACTGGTGCTGCTGCTGCTGCTGCTACTGCTGCTGCTACTACTACTACTACTACTACTACTACTACTACTACTACTACTACTACTACTACTATCACTACTACTACTACTATCACTACTACTACTACTACTACTACTACTACTACTACTACTACTACTACTACTACTATCACTACTACTACTACTACTGGTGCTGCTGCTGCTGCTGCTACTGCTGCTGCTACTACTACTACTACTACTACTACTACTACTACTACTACTACTACTACTACTACTACTACTACTACTACTACTTCTAATGCTTGTATTACTACTTCTCCTCTTTCTCCTCCTCCTCTTCCGTTTTATTTATTTCTTTCCTTCCTTCCTTAATTATTTGTGTCTGACTTCCTTATTTTTTTTTTTTTTGTTTCAACCCACTACACACTTGCATCCCAGCTGGTCATTCAGCGAGGCAGTGTCTACACGTGAAGGCATCGGGTTGGAAGCCTCGATGTCTTAACCTTCCAATGTTCGTTTAGTCTAGTGTTTCCTCTTGTCTCTTAGTGCGTTTGTTTGCTTCTACGAGTGTCAATCAATACCGCAGAACGTTTCCCTTAACATTAGCCTATTAGGTAGTTACCAAAACATAGGTAGTTGCAGATATGAAAGGGTTATGTAGGTTACGAACCTATGGCAGGTCTAGCAAAGCGGTAGGGAATTTACTTGATCCTATAAAAAATATTGGTCATGAAACATGGAACAAATTATAGGAAAGATGCTAGTCACAGGCGCTAGAACTTCAATAATCCCTTCCCAATACGCTTAACGGCATAAGTTGAAGACAACACGGGAGTCTCCGTGGCGAAGTGGTCAAGCCATTTAACTCGGGCTTCCAAGGTTGTGGGTTCGATTCCTGGTCGCGTCCTTCGGATCGTGAGTGAAATTTTTCGGAGACTCCTGTGGGTCGTCGCTATAACTACGGAGTTCGTGCTTTGTGCGACGTTTTCCGCGCTGCGGGAAGATACCGAACCATATGGGATAATCCCGGTGCAATGAAGTCGACCCTGTCGACTTTTAATTGATTCAGTGCCAAAGGAAAATATATCGCCACATGTGACTTCCCTTGGGCAGAGAGAAGATATATCGCCATAGTAGGGTCATTGTGTTATTTGTTTCATTTCGTGGTATCTTCCTAAATTTCAATTCTCTGTGAATAGAAATGTACATTTTAATACCTGTTCATGTGATTGTGAACCTTGTGTGGTCCAAATCTACTTTTTGTGTGGCACTGAATCAGTTAAGCGACTTTTAAGTTGAAGACAACAACAGCAACAACAACATCACCTAATTACACACCTGCAAAAAAAAAAAAAAAAAATTACTAATTCACGTACTGTCGGCCTGTACATTTTAAGATCATCACATGTGTGTATGTCTGAGTGAATATTGATCCCAGTACTTCCCTCCCGTGCCGTCCTCCCTGGTCTAGGTGTTACACGATTTTCTCCCTAATCCCGTATACTCTCGTAAGTAACGTGACGTGCACGAGAATTTGTAGCGGTTCTCTCCGCGTCGGTAACTTTCGGGGTATGTGAGCCGGTCGCTCAGAAAGCAATGGCAAACTACTGAGCATAATCTTGCCAAGAAATCAGCTGAAAGATGATGATGTTCACAGCGATGTCTTGTAAAGGATATGAAAAAACAAAACTTCCCTCCCGTAGCAAACGACAAGAGCTGACATCTAACCGCTAATTCCATTGCCAACATAACACCATAACTGTGCCGGCTGCGCCCTCCTTTACTTCCTGTTTTCCCCCGGCTGTAAACTAGGAGATAACATCAGAGGGGCGTGTTTGACCACGTTGCGTTCTTGAACTTTCGTTATCAGTTGCCAAAGCACTGACAAAGGAGACAAGTAACACATGTCTCAACTCCCCAGCCTTTGTTCAGTTCGTATCCTTCATCTGTGTGTGTGTGTGTCATTCTTGTCAAGGCTTGTGTCTTCCATCATGCAATCAGACCGCGAGTCCCAAACGGTGGAAGAACAACACACTTGATTGTAATTTTGACACTTAGTGCTTTCTGGGTAGAAAATT
The DNA here is from genome assembly GCA_014155875.1 of Cepaea nemoralis. Lineage (NCBI taxonomy): Eukaryota > Metazoa > Mollusca > Gastropoda > Stylommatophora > Helicidae > Cepaea > Cepaea nemoralis. The sequence continues at coordinate 173,139 of JACEFZ010002966.1, forward strand.
ACGGGAACGTATATTTACGATGTACGGATTAGCATTTATAGGTAACTAGCGACGTACATTTATGGCGTGACTTTGATTGCCAGAGACCGTAACGTTTTTCATTAGTCAGTCTCACAAAAGAAGCCCTGCTGTGAGGACGCCGGCGCCAGAGTTTAGCTACACGCGTCTCAATTCTCAAACATTTGTACGCTATGTACTTTCATCGGTGTGCATGTCATATTTGTTTAATCTGTAAGCCGAAAATATAATGAGAAATGTAAGAAATGTATAAACAGGGAGGGAAATATGATGCCCTAAATATCGGTGGTCATGACATACCAGAGATTCGATATGCTGATGATACTAGTATTGCTATCCACAACACAGATTGGTATAGAAAACCTAATAGCCTCAACCCAATTGAATAGTGAAAATCACAACTTATATCTTAACATAGCAAAAACAAAGATAATGCATACAGATAAAACTACTATGGAGAAAGAAATATATGTTAATGAGGAAAAATTGGAGGTGATGGAAAATTTTGAATATCTTGGGTCATTGATTACCAACAATGGTGACACAATGAAAGAAATTAAACGACGACTATCAATTGCTCTTCAAAGACTAAAACAACTGAATAAATTATGGAATGGGACAGACAGAACTACAAAAATTAGATTTTTAAGAGCATGCATCTTTCCCATTGCAACATACGCCTGTGAGACCTGGACACTTACTAAACAAGCTGAACAGCGCATAAATGCCTTTGAATATAAATGTTATAGACGAGTTCTAAGAATCTTGGTAAAGAAAAGAACAAAAGCTCCATACTTCAAGAGCTGAATATTGAAGAAGGTTGGCTATTAAAGACGATAAAACAAAGAAATTTGAAATATTTTGGTCACTTGAAACGTCAGGAAAGTTTGGAGAGAACAATACTGGAGGGGTATATGCCTGGGAAGAGAGGAAGAGGAAGGCCAAAGAGAAGATGGGTGCAGGATGTGACGGATGATCTCCGGATGGGTGTATCGGAAGCGGGACATCTTGCTTGCGATCGAGAGGTTTTCCGAAAGGTTGTTATGGGAGCGAGGTTGGAAGGACATGCTACTGAATGAATGAATGAACATATCATTCTTGTCTTCTATCGTGCATTCGGAAAGCAAGTCTCGAACATTGGCCTAGCAACTGTAGTTATTTCATTATTCAATGTTTCCCGGTCATACAATTCATCATCAGCATATAGTATGTCCTCAACAGAACGTTGCTCTCAGCACGGGGCGTCGACAAGCTTCTAGATCCTGTCAATTCTACCGCCTCATGCCCAAGGTATCTGCAGTGTCCTGCGTCCGTCTTCGTGTTGGACGAGCCTTGGCTTATCTTCCACGAGTCATGGTTTCGAACACTGTTCTGTCCAAGCCATTGTGACGTGTAATGAGGCCAAAGTGTTTTAGTTTTCTAGGCACGATATTGCTTATGAGTTAGCTCTCTTTTATATTTCCGATGTAAGAGTTAGCACTTATGGGCAACGCACAATAGCGACGTCCACTTATGATGCGACTTTGTTTTCTAATGGCTGTAATGTTGTTGATTAGTTAGTCTTGCAAGAGAAGCCCTGCTGTGAGGAGACTGGCTTCAGAGTTAAGTTACAGAGACTTCGACTTTTCAGTCTTTGTTCAGCACAGATCTTCATCCGTGTACTTGTTATTCTTGTCTGGGCTTATGCCTTTCATCGCACATTCAGACAGCAAGTCTCAAACATTGGCTTAACAACTAATTTGATTGTAATTCTTACGTTGTTGCGTGTTTCGAAGACATACAATTACGGGGACTTCAAAATGTCCGCTGTATGGATTAGCACTTATAAGAAGTACAATAGTGACATCGACTAAGGACGCGACTTTGGCTGCTAATAACTGTAACGTGGTTTGTTAGTCAATCTTGCAAGAGAAGCCCTGTTGTGAGGAGGCCGGTTACAGAGTTAAGCTGAAAGCTTCGTAAAGAGTAGGTCACTATAATTGGCATAAGGCCAGGATTTAAATAACTGCATTGAGCTGTGTCTGAATGCCGCGTTGATGGGAGAAAACCTCACCGAGATGGATACATTATTCAAAGAGCTCCTGAACGAATGAGCTTAATAATGAAAATGAAAGGATCGCTACACATGGTACAGAGTGATCAGCTGGGAGCTGGTGAAATCACTATAGCCCGCCGTCAGCCCGCTGGTCAAGAATTCGAAGTCAAATAAGGGTATACTCGAGGCGCTCCTGTCTGGGAAATTGCCAGTACTAAGGACACTACTTTCTGAACTTAGCAGTCAGCATAAGGTCACCATACAGTGGATACCATCCCACTGTGGAATACCTGGAAACTATAGAGCTGATCGATTGGCTAAGGAATGAGCAAAAGAAGAACAGACTGGTGTGCCCTTTATATACCACCAACAGAAAAGAATGATCATATCAGTCAGAAGGCCACCAAAACCACATTGTAGACAGACCAGAGCAAGTCATTATTCTGCGGCTCAGAACAGGGCACAATAGATTACGCAACCACATGTATACAAAATTCAAGATTGGTAAATCAGCCATGTGCACATGTGGATTGGCGTCGCAGACAGCAGAGCACATACTCCAAGACTGCCCAAACTACAACATATTTAGGCAAACCTTCTGGCCTAGAGAGACGACAGTGGAAGATAAACTCTATGGACCGCTGACTGAACTAAAAAAGACAGTTAAATTCATACAAGAGACAACATTTCAGTTATAGACATATTTCAAGTGTACAAAAGAAGAAGAAGAAATAGGGGTAGATGTTTGTTTTAACTGGCATGGGCTCCCAGATCGACACAGTCTAAACTGGATACAAGTAAATGTCGTGGGAAGTTAAGGCGACCGACGTGATTCTGTCTCCATCCCCCAGCGACTGCCGATTGGTCTGTACAAATATGGGTTTGGCACCTTATGCCCAATGAGCCTTGCGACGTGTAAGATTGCAATTTTCTATTTGCTAAGATGTGGAATTGTTGACTATAAACCCATCATCATTATTCGTTAGTGAACATGTTGATACTGACAAGTTACATGTATACAAGGCAAGAGAGTCGATGTCCTTGTACGGGGTTTTATCCCATATGGCTCTGTCTCTTTCGCAGGGTGGCAGTTACCGAAAGCGCCTTACAAAGCGCGAACTCCGTAGCTCCAACGACGACCCCCAGGATTCTCCGAGAAAATTGCAATGAACTGAACTACCACGCCTGGAACTAAACCCACGACATTCGATGCGCGAGGGAGGCGGTGTAAACACTGTGTCCCGGAGACTCCGTGGACTAAATGTATTATCTGAGCAACGTCAGTGAAGCGTGTCCAGAGCTGAAACATCGTTTGTGAATGTATTCTCTGACCAACGCCAGTGAAGCGTGTCCAGGGCTGAACCATCATTTGTGAATGTATTCTCTGACCAACGCCAGTGAATCGTGTCCTAGGCTGAACTATCCCTTGTGAATGTAGTCTCTGACCAACGCCAGTGAAGCGTGTCCTAGGCTGAACTATCTCATGTGAATGTATTCTCTGAGCAACGCCAGTGAAGCGTGTCTTGGGCTGAACCATCGTTTGTGCATGCGTTATAATTAAGCCTGGCAAAGCCTTGGTCGCATATGACCATTACCTGAAAGTTGCCCTGATGATTGGGCTGACCAACAGAGAAGCTCTCACGCAAGCTGTCGGAGCAGAATCCATTCGTGTACAAGCAGAAGACGCCGACAGCAACAACGGACACCAAGTCTCTGCAGCAACATACATCCACATTATTTCATCATATCACCGGGGTCAGAGTGGACTAATGGATAAAAGTGATCGATCATTAACTTCCGGTGTGTTGATGCCGAGGCAGTGGGTTCAACCCATACACGGATCAGTTGGGACTAAAATGTTGACTTGGAGTCGTAAATTACAAGTATTTCAGAAATCGGAGTGGGTTCTCCTGATGGCGAGGGACACTGGTAATAGGGAAAGCTAATCAAAAAGAAAATAATCAGTCCAGAACACTAGAAGTAGTAGCACGTGTATGGACTATGCTTGAGTTCAAAGCAAACGAAGCAGAAAACAAAATAAGAAGCATCTCAACTGTAGGAACTCTTTGGGAGTTGAGTTGTTCAACGATAGAAAGTCCTCTTTGTACTCTAAGAGTATCTTATAGCACAGTGGTTCTCAACCTTTTTTGACCCATGCCTCCCTTTACCATGTGTTCAGAACGTGATTTCCCCCCTTTCGAATTTTCTCCCTATAACCACCCCCCCCCCCCCCCCCCAACCCTTACACAGTATACATAAAAATGGAAGCTAAATTTAATAACACATACTAGAATAAGTCTAGACATCTACATAAAAATTGATTGATTGATTGATTGATTGATTTAAGAACCAACATCACAGCATTCGGGACCATAGTACGTGATTTGCGGGTTTACTTACGTTATAAAACGAATTTCATTAGGGCGAGAAGTACAGAACCGTAAAATTTAGAGGAGAAAACAATGTCAAGTAACTGGTTCTTAGTAGGCTTTGTGCTCTAAGAATATCTTATAGCAGGTCTTGTACTCTAAGAGTATCTATGGCAGGTCTTTGTACTCTAAGGGTATCTTATAGCAGTTCCTTGTACTCTATGAGTATCCTATAGCAGGTCTTTGTACTCTAAGAGTATCTTATAGCAGGTCGTGTATATAACGCCACTCTGTTTACCCTCCACCGCAAAGTCTCTCAATCTCTGGCCAACTCCCCTGCCTCAAGCAAGTTCAAGAGTCTGTAACGGCCTGTATCCATCTTCGTGCTGGTAGACCCCAGCCTCTTCTACCAGTAACCCTGCCTGCCATCCCTGTTCTCCCCCAGCCACTATGACCTTTAACACGGCCAACGTATATCAGCTTCGGAGACATGTCACTGTTCATGAGCCGAATTTATTCGATGTTTAGATCCTGGAGAATTTCAGTAATTTTCTTTTTCATGATCTGGGATATTCTAAGAACATGTCTGCAACATTGAAACTCAAAAGCGCCAACTTTCTTCTTCAGCAACTTTGAAAATGGCACATGACTCACTTTAAGTAGACCTGGAGAATTTCACTGTATTAATTTCTACCAAATAAAACAGAAGACCGCCCTCCCTGGCCTAGACCGGTCTCTCTGGCTAGGGGTTTGCGTCTTTCTCCGTAATCACTCTCGTGAGTGATGTGATGTGAGCGAGAATCGGTAGCAGTTCTCGCGCATCGGTAATTTAGGGGTATGTGAGCCGGTCGCTCAGAAAGCAATGGAAACTACTGAGCATAATCTTGCCTAGTACATCAACAGCAGCTGAAAAATGCTGGTGTTGACTGCAACGTCCTGTAAGGGATATGCAACATTTAAAAAGTTTTTGTTAAAAACATAGGAGATAGTATGCGGCAGGCATGATTTTGGCCACATAAGCCAACGAGTGCCGGTTACTCTAAACATTTCGGCAAGCGCCATGTGCCCAATACATCTCACGGTGTGGAGAGGGGTCGTTTACTTTGTACTTATTATGGAAAATATGATTGGGAACCAGGAACAGGACTAAATATGGAATTGATTTTAAGATGAACAGAATTCTGTGCTGGGAATACAGTTGTCTAAATTTAAGAGAATGTCCACATGCTAGCAGATGGTGTGGCTATGGGATCTTCATTATCGCACGTACAATGTGATATCTATGTGGCCAAACTAGACAGGACTTGATGGCAACTGTTTGCTACAAACCACATCATTTGTCACCTCCTTTTCTATAAACCTTTTTATAGTCCACATTTGTTCTATGGAACCGTCTTCTTATAGTCTAGATTTGTTCTATGGAACCTTGTTTTTATGGTCCACATTTGTTCTATGGAACTTTGTTTTGTAGTCCACATTTGCTCTATCAACCTTCTTCTTATAGTCCACGTGTATTCCTTGGAACCTTATTCTTATACTTCACATTTGTTCTATGGAACCGTATTCTTATAGTCTACATTTGTTCTATGAAACCTTTTTCTTATAGTCCGTGCCGTGTGGCGTTGGTAATCATGCCTGTCCACAGCCGTCTGCTCTATTGAACATAAAACAATTTCTGTCCCACACAGATCAATTCATATCCCACAAAAGCCAATTCGTGTCCCACACAAATCAGTTCCTGTCCCAAACAAACCAATTTCTGTCCAACACAAATAATAAGACCCGAGCCATACAATTCATCATGAAAGTCGAACAAAAATAAAACAGTAATATTAGCAGATGTGAATGTTGACCACGATGACAGCAAACTGAGGTATAGAGTGAATACAGTGAACAGTAAAGCTATTACTACGCAAATCAGTATCTACACGGGCGACTCAACAAACAAGTTAAAATAAAGACTGTTATTGATTTGGCAATGTAGAAAAAGATAAAGAGTCCAAACTCAACAGAGCGAGCACGAGCAAGAGACCAAAATATATAAATGGCTTTACAAAAGGGCACCTCCAAGACAATGATCATTAACGCTACAGATGACATTAATATGTGCAGCAAAAGATCCAAGGTGGGTTATAAATACAGTGTTACAACCTTCTTAGAGCGTGGGGCAGAAAAGTAGTGGTAAATATATTACAAATACAAAATCCGACTTATCGCAAGCAGGACAGATATTGCTGTCACCTTGCTGTCACCTTTGACAGACGATAGTTTGTCAAATGGAGTTACACCTCTCCATAGCACACATCCTGGATTGAATTTAGAGACCATGTGTTGCCTGTGCAACATGATCCCTCTCTCGGCCTGTCTAGTTTACTCCAGAGGAAAGGTGACACCAAAACGTCTGGAACAAGTCAAGCTGCAGAAGCTACTGGATCAGCAAAGCAATACTCTAATTCTTCGTCTGTCGGAGCTTTGATCCTAGACCAGTTGCCGACCAAAGATTAGGACCTGGTCTGTCCTGCCAAGACAGTCTTTAGGTTTCAGTCCTCGCATGTACCCACCCAGTTGCGCTCCTCAGCCTGAAGCCGTTGGCATAATGTGGGGTGTCGGGTTTGGTGAGCGCCGCCCAATAGTCGGCGCTAACAGAAAGCAGGTAGTACCGTCTACTGTCATACTGTAGCTCAGTCATACCTGACTAAGACCTGACTCAAGGAAAGCATATTAGGACAAAAGCGCATGTGAAAACAAAACCACCGTTAGGAACCAGAGAACATATAAGATTGATGTTGTCGATCATTGCCGCATAACCAACCCCTATACCCCCATGCCCACATTCACGCAAACACCATTTTGAGAACACGCAGATACTTGACAGAAATAGACCAATATAAGGGAACAACTAGAAAATTATTTGGCCTTGTCCAGCGTGTGCCGCGTGGCCTAGTGGTTACACATCCGCTTCACACGCCAGTAATCCGGGGTTTGTTTCCGGGTCCTGTCAAGGATATGCACTACTGATGAGCTCAAACGAGAGCGAAACTCGAGTCTAGTGCTTCCAGATTGACGTGGACAGGCCTTAGGTTCATACCAGAATACGATCAGCGTTGCCAGTAGTGTGTTGTGCTCAATATTTAAATCTCAAATCCCGAAACAACCAAATAAATCAAAATGAAATTGAGAAGTTAGGCCAGCGCAAAAAAAATTTTAAAAAGGGTTTAAGGGGCCGACTTCATTGCAGAAGGTTATATCCCATCTCTCTCTTTCCGCGAGGCGGCCTACCGAAAGCGTCGCACACAGCACGAACACCGTAGCTCCAGCGACGACTCCCAGGAATCTCCGAGAAAATTGCAGCCAAAAGAAATAGCCTGGAATGGAACCCACAACCTTCGGAACGCGAGGCAGGCGGTGTAATCACTTCATAACAGAGTCTCCCAGGTCAGCACAATGTTTGCTCAAAATAGTGTGAACATAGACACATGTATGGAATAAAGCATTTCTACACAGAGTGTAGAACACGGCGGATATATTGTTCTGGATATATTGTATCACTGACACCGGGACATGGCGAAGTGGCTAGACAAGACGTCACCTGACACGGTACAAGTTCACATAACACAATGGATGCTTCCACGCCGGGGTGAAGCAAGTTGTGATCTCCTTGTTTTGTGGGATATACTTATTTTCATGTAGGATCTTCTTCTTCTTCTTCTTCTTCGTTCATCCGGAGTTGTTTTTTTTTCGGATGTGATTGCGTTGTGTCTGTTTACAGCAGAGCTGCGTTCTTGCGCCGTTAGGCCGACACATCCGACTTCTGCGGGCATTTGTTGACCGGGTTAACCTTCCCGGGGGTTTCTTAGGACGTTTGACTCTCACTGTTGTGGTGTTATCCCCCATCCCAGCTGGTCCATATAGAACAGCCAAAGATCCTGGTCAGCCCTCAAGGGAAGGCAGGGGCAGACCATGGACATTCCCCGCCATCCAAGGAGGCTTCCATACTTGCAGAGCCGATACATAGCGCTCTGGTACTGGGCTCACCCAAGGAATCGTCACGTCCTGCACATGGCTGCTTAGCCTCACTTCCGTATATTGGGCCTTCCGTTCACCATAGGCTGTTCTTCCGGAAACCAGAAGTATGCAGTCTGCAGATGACATCCACACAGTGAGCTTTCGATTCGGACTTTCCATGTAATGGATTTGCTATCCAAGCAATATTCCATTTCGTGCCACTAGGACACTTTTCCACCTTTTATGAAGCCCACACAATGGGCTTTTGATTCGGACTTTCCACGTAATGGATTTGCTATCCAAGCAATATTCCATTTCGTGCCACTAGGACACTTTTCCACCTTTTATGAAGCCCACACAGCGAGCTTTCGATTTGGACTTTCCACATAATGGATTTGCTATCCAAGCAATATTCCATTTCATGCCTCTGGGTCTTCATGCACCTTTAAATGTCAACCTGTATGTAGTTAAAGTAAGCTGCGGTCAACTTGAGCTTGTTGATATCTCCATAGAGCTTGTCCTCAAATGAAGCAGGTGTGGGCCAAAATATCTTTCTCTGTTCTGCATACGTTGGGCAATCCTGCAGCAAATGTTTTGCTGTCATTTTTCCAGTTCTACAATTACATTCATCGGTATCTCCTATCTTTAGTTTATTGAACAAGTGGTATTTCAGCCTGTTATGTCCTGTGCGGAGTCTGAAGATTGCTACTTGTTCTCTTCGGTCGAGTTTGTAATATGCATCATCCTTCTGATGGCCTGGATGCTCTGATTCCCATTTGGTTCTATAAGTGCTTTTTATCAACCTCTTTGCCTCATTATAGGTTATGTCTATGTCAGGCTGTGGTAGTCGTCCGCCCTCTTTTGCCAGTCTGTCAGCCTCTTCGTTTCCAGGTATACTGCAATGTGATGGGATCCACTGTATTACAACTTTTTTGAAATTTCTGGCATAGACCATGGAGTGCTGCTCTTAGGTCAGTTAGTTCTGTGCTGTTATTGCTCTTCAGTATTGAGACAGCTGACTTTGCATCTGTGAAGATAGCTATTTGCTTCTCTTTATGTTCCTCCATCAGGAGCATTTCTGCTGCAGTTTTCAAAGCCTCTACCTCCGCTTTGAAGTTACTTGAAAATTTTCCAGTTGCCATTGAATGTGTTTTTTTCACTCCATTTTTTAAATTTAGGAGAATTCCTCCTCCTCCATTCTCTATTGAATTTTTGGCTGATCCATCTGTATATGCATGGGTCCAATTCCTGCTTGGGTAATGTTCTTTTATGTAGTTTAGGGTTATTTCTCTTCTTTCGGTTTCATGCTGAGTGTTCTTTTTCTCAATACCAGGAATGTTTTCTATCATCTCAGGCAGTTGCTGCTGTCTCCAAGCTGGGAACTTGTGTGCATTGTGTATGGGCTTGACTGTTGATATGTTAAGTATAGGATCTGCCCTAATCCTTCGTTTTGCAGTTTCTACAAAGTTGCTACGCTTCAGTCTTCCCTTTCCAAAACCATTAAATCTGTTGTACAGAGGGTGGTCTGTCAATCTTCTAAATTTTTCTGCTTGTTGCTGGGCTCTGCTATCTCTTCTATCCTGCATTGGTTGTAAACAAGTGATCTTTTCGAGTTCATTAATAGGCGTTGTCTTCAGGCTTCCAGTTATGATTCGCATTCCTTGGTTTTGGACTCTACTTATTTTGTTAAAGTTTGACTTAGCTGCTGTTGCCCAAGCTGCAATGCCATATTCCAGTACTGGCCTCACCCGTCCAGTATATAACTTCTTGAGAACTTTCTCATCTGCTCCCCACGTTGTACCAGCAAGCTTTTTCATGATTGCCATTCTCTGCCTTGCTCTTGTTCGATTTTTCTCAACCTGTGTCTTCCATGTCAGGCGACGATCAAAGGTGACTCCTAGATAGTTTGGATTTTCTTCATGGCGCAATATTTTCCATTCAATACCAGCTTAGGTTGCTGAGTTTTATTTGAGAGGGAGAACACTGTGCATGTTGTTTTCTCCTCACTTATCTTCACTAGCCATGATTTTGACCAGTCCTCTAGCGCTAATAAGGCTTGCTGTATTCTGCTGTTAGCTGTACTAATATATTCTTCAGATGTCCATATGGCTAGGTCATCTGCAAAGGAGGATGTGTGTACTCTGGCTGGAAAATTTTCTGTGATGTCATTTATATATGCTAGGAATAATGTTGGTGAAAGAACTCCTCCTTGGGGGACACCTTGCTTCAGCAGCATCATTTTGCTTGTTTGTCCTTGTACTTTTGTCCTGGCAGTTCTGTTCTCAAGGTAGTGGCTGATCCATTTATACATTTTTCCACAAACATGCATGTTTTGCAGTTTTACTTTCAGTCCTTCCTTCCATACTTTATCAAATGCTTTTTCTAAATCTATCCAGACTGCTAGTGTGTGCTTTTTCTCTTGGAAGGCATCCTCTATTTCCTGAGCTATATAGGTTATTTGATCTTCAGTGGATCTGTATTTTCTGAATCCTGCTTGGTGTGGTGTTAAGAGTTTGTTTTCTTCCAGATGCCATGTTAGCCTGCCATTGATAATGCGTTCCATTAATTTTCCTACACAGCTAAGTAGACTGATAGGTCGATAGCCATTTGGTTCTTCCAGGTCTTTTCCTTTCTTTGGGACTGGTATTAGTATAGCTTCCTTCCATGCCTGTGGGACTATTCCTCTCTTCCAGCTGTTATTTAGGACTGCTAGTAGTTTCTTCTTTGCCTTGGTGCCTAGTCCTATTAGCATTTCATTTGTGATTCCACCCTTTCCTGGTGATTTCTTCTTTTTTAGGGTATTCATTGCCTGTTCCATTTCTTCCATTGTTAGGTTTGCCATCATATATTCTGCTGCTGTCTCTGTATTTCTATGATGTATCTGTTTGTCTTTGATTGCTTTCTTCTGTTCGGTTGTAATATCAATGTGGTTTGCATTTGCATAGTGTTCCATTAGTGCATTTGCAGCCTTTTTTCCTGTAAGCAAGGCATTTCCTTGTTTAATGTTATTTGTTTGTTTCTAGGTCCTTCATTGTTCATGGCTTTCACTAGTTTCCATAGTTTGTTTCCATCCCTGTCAAAATTCAGGTTTTCTGTTTTTTCCCTCCAACAATCTCTTGTTGTTTGATTTACTGTTCTTTTATATTTTGCTGAGATGGCTTTGAGAGAGATGTTTGCTTCAATTGTTTGTTCTCTCTCTGCTGTCTTCCTGGCATCTTCAACTTTGTCCTCCAAACTTTGTAGTTCTTCAGTCCAGTATGGTTTGTAATTTTTCCTCGCTCCTCTTGGAATGGACTCAGTGGCTGCCTGTATTATCGCTCTGTTTAGACTTTCCACCATTTGCTTTATGTTGCCATATCGTGTATTTATGTTTTCACAATATTTGTCTGTTAGTATGGCAAATCTGTCCCAATCTGCTCGTTTGTAATTCCAGCGGGGCAAGGGCTTTTGCTCCTGTGGAACATACTCCATATTCATTTCAAGCTTGATTGGTCTGTGGTCACTACCTGCTAATTGGTCCAGCACATGGCGATCGATTTTGTGGAGGATGTCTCCTGTGCAGAAAGCTAAGTCTGGAGTAGAAGTGGTAAGCCATCTTCTGGAGTAGAAGCTCGGTGTGTCATCCGCTTTGTTGAGTAGATGGAGATTTGAGTCTATTTCCCAGTCCTCCAATTCATCTCCTCTTTTGTCAGTATCTGGGTATCCCCATCTTTCTGAACGGCTATTAAAGTCTCCGACAATAATGCAGTTTGTGTCAGTTATTTTCATGTTTGAGAGTGTAAGGTCCTTATCTGCTGGGCTATACAGATTGTAGATTCTTATTTTCACGTCCTTTATCATTATATCAACACCTATCATTTCCGTTTGGTTGTCAGAGATCACAGATACTTCGCTGCAAGGTATTGTATTTCGTGTAAGTATTAGAACTCCTCCTTTGTGTCCTTCGCGGTCGAAACGTGTGGCCTGATATCCTCTGACTGAGAATTTGTGATTGGCGTTGAGGTGTGTCTCTTGAATGCATGCCACATCTATTCTATCTTTATGAAGACGCTGTGTTAGGGAGTCTTTCTTCTTGTAAACTCCTTCGGCATTCCACTGTAGTATGTTGAGTGTACCGGGGTATTTGGTCAATAGCTCTTAACCTACTCCTCTGTGCCTTGACTCCACAGCACAGGGGAAGGTGACCACCAGTAGTCATGGGTGGACCCCCTCGAGGCAGGGGGCCCGGCACTATCACCGCCTGATGGGACTTCACGGGATTAGCACCATATCGATTAATTTTGATTTGTGACATCATGAATTAAGTTACGTTGCACTGCTTTGTCAAGCCTGTGGCTCAGTACATCCGATTTCGACAAGCATTTATTCGGGATGCTTTCCCTAGCCTTTGACTGTCCCCAGTCTACCTACAAGGCAGCAGGTTTTACGTTGCACTGCTTTGTCAAGCCTGTGGCTCAGTACATCCGATTTCGACAAGCATGTATTTGGGGTGCTTTCCCTAGCCTTTGACTGTCCCCAGTCTACCTACAAGGCAGCAGGTTTGTGTGTCTCTTCGTCTGGTCCCTCTCCCTTGACCTGTCCGACATGGGTGGCCCTACCAGTAGCTGTGCTACCGTCGGCATAGCTCTTGGGGTCATTGGGACGCACAAGCCCCTCTACCTCGTCACGGTGGACACACAGCAGAGGGGATGTAGGATCTTACAGTCTGAAGATGATAGTATGATTGATTAATTGATTGATTGATCTAGGAACCGACATCACAGCATTCGGGGCATTCCCATAGGCGCTCCGTCCCCATCCTCAGCAGCCAGCGAAGAGTTCCAACACCAATAGTACCAGTAGCAATCTGATTATATGTCCGTCTCGCCTTTCCTCTGAGCGTCGAGTGTCGAGCGTCGGCCAGATCCCCTCGTCACTCCTCGCTGCCTCATTCTTTCCAGACCATGATGATCCATTTGCTCCTCCGAGGTGTACACGTGCTCCCACAAGGCCGCAACCACATCTGCCTTGTCATGCATCAATACTTCACCAACATTTGCACAGCCAGCTAATCTGTCCGCCTGTTCATTTCCCAGAACACCGGCATGCCCCGGAGAAAAGATCCAGGCGATGCTTGCCACCCGTGCCCTCCGAAGCGAAGCAAGCCACTCCGCACGAAGCCTGCCCGTCCTCACCCTCGTCAGCATGCTTTCTGAGTCAGTTACAATCACGATGTGTGTGTGTGTATCGTATTCTCGATCCAGCGGAAAGCTGCAGTGACCGCTTACACCTCCATTCTTAAGCTAGATGTTGTGGTATCACACGCCAGGCTCTCCTGCACCAAACGTCGGCCATCAGCTTTTGCCATGAACTACCGGGCACCTCTCCCATCTCTCAACACCGAACCATCTGTGTATATAATCACATCACCCGAGCGAGCATTATCGTGAATTAGTTGATGGATTTCCATTTCCGTGGCCCCTGCTGGCCACTCACTGCACTCCCGGCTCAATGTGATTATAACTCTGCACAAGTCTGACTGCTCCGCTGGCACTCTGACCCACTGCGCCTTCAGCTAACATCTAAGAAATTCATTTTCCCTTGCAAATACATAAATACCTTTGCTGTGTTTTTAAGTCGGTAATTCGGCATTTAATCCAAGGCCATTGCAAGTGTATAATATTTAAACATCAAAGTTATAAAATGTTACAGCAGCGTTAGGTTTTATAGGCACTCTGTTTAGCGCCGATGAATTTTTTACGTTCTTTTATTTTCTTCCCTATCCTGTCATTACACTAGCTCATTTTAGATAATAACCTCTCTTCTGAATTGATTTGTTTTTGTGTATTTTTAGAATCGTCGGTTATTCTACGTCATCGCCGTATAGATTAGATAAATAGGCTCTGGATACAGCGCGGGAGTGTTGAAGTTAGGCCCTGGCATGTCTGTGGTTATG
>JACEFZ010002966.1:190000-215000 GCA_014155875.1 Cepaea nemoralis
ACTCAGTTATATTTTCTAACAAACGTTCTTCCTGAAATAATGACTATTTGAACCAAAAATTGTCTTAACGCTTTAACAAAGATTCTCTCTGGAATACCAAATATTTGAATAAATATTACCCTAACGCCCAGCTATATTTTCTAACAAAAATTCCATCTACGATAAAAGATATTTCTGACACAGGCTCGTTCCTGTAGGAAATATATTTCTGCGCGATCAAGGCAGCTTTATCATTCCTACCAGAAGGCTCCAGGCATTATAAGTTCCACAGTTGCCCAGGTCTTTCTCCCACGACGTAAGGTGAGTTCTGCCAGGCATGTCTGTGTGAGATGTGTAAATTTGTGCCCGGCCGCTTTTCTCATCAGTGGGATGACAGTAAGAAACAGTTGCGCACTGTTGCGGTTGTAAACATTTCGATGAGGAAGCTTTGAAATGCGCAATTCTTTCCTTCCTGTTTCTCAGATTACCATGTCGTGTGATTGTTTGGTTATGTCTTTCTGTCTGTGAGAGTGTGTGAAAGTATGTCTGTATGCAAGTATGTGGTTAGGGAGGTTGATAACGTAGGTGGCTAACTATCTAGGTAGGTGGGTGTGTGTGTGGGTAGGTAGGTTAGATAAGAAGGTGGGTAGGTAGATAGGTAGGTAGGTAGGTATTTAGATAGGTAGGTAAGTAGGTAGGTAGGTAGGTAGGTGGGTAGGTAGGTAGGTAGGTACGGAGGTGGGACAAAAGTATGGAGGTTTGATTGATTGATCTTTAGTTTAGAAGGGTTACAAATTGGACACGCAGGCCCGTCTTACATTCGGCCCTTCCAGTCACTCATCTTTCGTTCATCAATAGAGCATGATGCATTTACACAGGAAAAAACATTGTCAAATAAATGTTGTAAACATAAACAATGCATATTACCATGTTATAAGACAAACTCCCCACCCACCCACACATCCCCCACCCACACACATCCCCCACCCACACACACCCCAACCACGCACACACCCAGACATACATATATACCCCACCCATCCACTCATCCCTACCCACACATCCCCACATCTCCCATACCACACACATACACATCCCCACCCCACACACACTCGCCCACCCACATATCCTCCACCCACCTACCCACACACCACTAACCACTCAGCCAAACACACATTCCTAACTACAAATTCCCCCACCCACACAATCAACACCTGCCAACCCACACATCATGCACCCACCCACACACATTCCCACACACACTTCCCCCGCTACACAATCTCCCCCCACCCACCCACACATACATGCCGCACCCACCCTACACAATCCCCAACCCACACACATCAACCACACACACAATCTCAACACCCACACACACATGCCACACCCATTTCCCATCCCACTCACACTCACTCACCCACACATCCTCTACACATCCTCCATCCCTTCCACCTACACACCCCCAATCACCCATGACACATCCACTCATCCCTCAACCACACACCCCCACCCACATACATATCACCCCACCAACCCACACATACACCACCCAAACATCACCCACCCACCCACACATCCCCCACCCACAAACACCCTCAACACCCACACATCCCCCAACTACAAACACCCTCAACACCCACACATACATTCTCCACCCACCCACACTTACCTCACCCACACACACACCCACCCACACAGACATATCCCCCACGCAAGCACAATCCCCACACCCATCCACCAACCCACACACATCCCCCACACACCCACACCCACACATCCATCACTCACCCACCCACCCACACACATTACCTACCCACACAACCCCCACCTACCAACCCCAACACACTTCCAACCATCCCACACCCACATACACAAATCCCACACACTCACACTCACATCCCTAACCCTCCACACATCCCTTCACCCACCCACAACCATCGCCCACGCACAACCCCTTCACACATACATCCCCCCACACACACATCCCCACATACACATTCACACACACACACACACACATATACTCACACATCCTCTCATCTAGACACACACATGATGCCTCGCATAATCACTAAAACTAGTATGAACAGACTCCCACACTTTACACACACATGCAGTGACGATTGTCGTGAGCATTCTCGCAAAATTATAAAAAATATGAGAAAATATTGTACATATATGTTTTGTAACGTATAAATTAGTGATGCAGATCAACTCTCTCCCTCCCTCCTCTCTCACTCTCTCTCTCTCTCTCTCTCTCTCTCTCTCTCTCTCTCTCTCTCTCTCTCTCTCTCTCTTACACCCACACACACTATTCTGAGGTTCGAAGGTAGGGAGCGAGAATGGCAGATTTGATGTATGTGTGTGTGTGTGTGTGTGTGTGTAGTGTGTATATATGTGTGTGTCTGTCTGTGTGTGTGTGTCTGTCTATCTGTATGTGCGTGTAGGTAGGTAGGTAGGTAAGTAGGTAGTTAAGTAGGTAGGTATACATGCATGCATGCATGCATGGACGCATGTAGGTAGGTAGGTAGGTAGGTAGGTAGGTAGGTAGGAAGGTCTTATAACAGGTTACACTTTCCATGTTTCATTGTTCATTATCTTCTTCTTATAGTTCATGCCGAATTGCGTTGGTGATCATGTCTGTCCACAGCTTCTGTCTCTTGTGCTTCCAGTGATTTCTGATACTGCTGTTCCTCCCTGCAACGATGTCAAACAATCCAACATCTTCTCTCTCGGTTCTCCTCTACCCCTCTTCCCCTCCAACCTTCCCGTTGTGACGACACATTCCAACCTCCCTCTTCTCATGACATGCCCGAAGAATGTGGCCCGTATTCTGTTGATTCGAGTAACCAGTTCTCTTTGTGAGTTAACTTCTTTAAAGATATCTATACTGCTTTTTCTATCTGTTCACCGTGTTCTCATCATTCTTCAATAAAATCACATCTCCTCGCAGTATGTACCTGACGAGATACAGCGAAATATGCCAGGTAATAAATCGTGCAGTCTATTGTTTGTGTCTTCTTTATTCATATTTACTACAGGAAAACATTGCTTTGATTCTATATAATAATAAACGTGTCTGCTAATTGTCCATGATTGACTTCCGTACATCAAGAATGGACCAGAATAGCTTCTGAGAACCTTGTTCCACACCTCGATTAACAAAGATAATTGCAGAGAACATTTGTCATCTGGTGAAATGCTGCCTTCTGCTTAGGCTATTCTTCACTGAACTTCTTTAACACATCTTTTATCTTCTGTTATTAAAGTACCCAAATATTAAATACATTAATGTGTTTCAGTTTGGTTCCGTTCACTTCAATATTGCAATTGGCTTTACACTTTTTTTTCTTTGTGACATAAGCCTGGGTCATTGACATTGAGGTGAGTGACCGGGCATGAGGAAGAATGGAGATGAGAGTGGGAGACAGTAAAGTGACTGACCTGGCTATGAGAAGACAGCCAGTCCGGAGAAATAAAATAGTGAGGGTAGAGGGAAAAAACCCCTAGGGGGATGGGGCGAAAGACAGTTGTGTGTTGTGTGAAGTCAGGAGACTGGAAAGTCAGTGAGAGAAGAGACCGACTGCGGGTCAGGTCGTTTAAGAGAGATCTCCGTGTTGTGGTGTTCTGCGAGTTGTGAAGACAGGCCTGAACCCAGAGTGGGTTCTGTAGCGAGTGTAGGCCTAAACCCAGAGTGGGTTGCATAGTTGAGCAGTGGCTCCAACCCAATGTGTGGGTTGTATTGTGGGAGATCCAGCCGTGGATAGTAGCTGGATTACCTGTCTTGTGGATTTGATAAGAAGCAGGCCGTGAGAAGGCATTGATGTGTGCTGGTTAAATTGTGAGGAGGATATTTATATTCTATGGATTATATTGTTTCTGGATGTATAAACATGTTCCGTTTGTCCGTCTTATTTCTGTAATAAAGGATTATGTGCGCCAACGGAATCTTGTTTAATGACTGGTGAATATGCACTGCAGGGGTGAGTTATATTGCAAGACAGTTAAATATCTCCATTGACACCCCCTGAGTATCGTTACCTAGACAACGACCATCACACGATAATATCAAGCAAAGATCATCAAGAACATCGAGCACTGATCATAAAGAAAAACGTGTGATAACTGGGAGCTCGTCGCTTAGTAAAGAGTTTCTGACAGCTGCATTCGGTCAAGGAACACCGTGCAATATTGAGATATCTGTGGGCTCTTCGCTGAAAGAGAGGAGTTATTATCTGTGACTTAGTTCCATCAATTTAGACAGTACTGCTCCAAGAAATTAATGTGAACTCTTCAGTGTGTGCGCCAGATAATTCACACAGGCAGACGAGAGTTAATGATCAAGCTAGCAGACAGGTCACACTACAGGTAAATTAACGAGGGTCAGCACACGGAAACAGACGAGGCGGGACGCCAGAAGAATTAACGCAGCATAAATCGACCGGGAAAGTCGATTGCAGTAGCAGGGGTGTTTGGTCACGGACAGCACAGAGGAAATGTCGCAGGGACATAACGGTGTTTGCAACAAGTGCGGTCAGTCCTAGTGTGTGTGTGTTTGACAGGATTGAACCAAAGATTGAAGACAGCGAGCAATTTCGTCGCAACATCCTGTGTGTGGGGAGAATTTTGTGTGTGTGTCCGAAGGCAAGCGCACTGTGGTGTCGCAAGTTGACTGGTCAAGATTTGTCGACGCAGTTAATAGGCCGGGTTGAGAGAGGGTCAGCGCTGTTTACGAGGACAGCTGGAAAGGGGTATTAACGTTAACCCTACCACAGGTGCGGGGGCAGAAGTGGAAAGTGTTTGTGTATGGCGGAAAAGTTCCGGGCATTTTACAGACAGATTAAGTGTGACTTTCCACGGAGTTAATATAGCAGCCGGGTGGGGCTGTCAAGTTTGTGTGAAAACTGTTTTACGGAGGAATTTTTCACTGAGAGTGATAAAGAGAAACTGAGGTGACATTGTGAGTTGGGGGTGGAAGGAGGAAAGATACTCGGGAATTTCCACGGCCTATGGTGGTCAAGATGACTCATTGTGAATGAACAAAACAAGGCGTTTTGTGTGAAACCAGACTTGATTGTTCGTCTTTGTTAAAAGCCCTTTTTGTTCATTACTTTATAATCAGCAAACATTTTGACAACGAATGATGACGTGTCGGCTCCGCGAACATAGTTGCATACAGTTGCCAAAAAGAACTGACGGTACAGAGTGAAAGCGTTGATCATTTACTGCCATTATTTTGGTCTTTTCTGTTAGGGAAATCTATAACATTTATGATACAGCAAAGCGCCATCTTCGCAACGAAGGTAGAAAAGACTTTTGGATTATTAGACCACGTCCAAGGAAAGTACAATAACGTGACGGACTGGGTCGAGACAGAACATTGTGGATAATCAATCATCATCTTCAATTTTTTCGACGGTTTGAACTTGTGATCACCACGTAAAATTAAGTCACCACGCAACAAATGTGGAATATCGTAGACATTTCGGAACATTTACCAATATACATCCCCAACATATTGTGAAAAATTCTTTAAAAAAAACCGAACTTGTGGCGACGGATTATCATTAATAGGCACATATTTGTCGGCCAACGAGTTGTACATTTTGTTTGCTGCTCATAGTCTTATAAATATTGTTTTCGGTTGTTAAGCTATTACTTGTTTGTGGTCCGGTGTTTGTCAGGTGTAGGGGATTTTTGGGGTGTTTCTCGAGAGTCGGGATACAGCACACAAATTTATATTCTTTCTGGTGCTTACGATATTTTTGTAAGAAAAACGTTAATGAGTTAACGTGTCAGTGCAGTGGCATTGAAATAGTCTTAACCAATATCTAGAGCCGAGTTGTCTGACGTCAGATTTGTGTATATGTTGATGCTATAAATTGTTTTTGTTTCTCTTTCCTTTTCATAATATTTGCATATGATATTTGCTGTGTTCGGATATATGTTATTATTGTGAACTTTTGACGTGTCTACTATCTAGTGGTATCTGAGTCAGTTTATATTTTACGCGCACTGTGGGTGTCTCTACACAAGCTTGTGGTTGTTACTGTGGTTTATTTCTGTGTGATCATCGTCTCCGTGTACTCAGCTTGTGAAGTCTAGCGTTGGATAGTCATCACTTAGTGTTATCATCCATTTGTTTGTATATGTATTTATATGTATGTTTAACAATATTTCCAGGGACTTCATGAACTTGTGGTCATAGATATATAGATATAAGGGAGTATAGGTGATACTTCCCCCCTCACTACCTAGTGCTTATAGAGTGACTGGGTGAGTACAGAGTGATATTTTAGCACTACGAAGTTACGTGCACAAGGAGTGGCAGTGTACGTATTGAAGGCACACAAAGGACTAGTAGCAGAGTCTGTACATTTATAGTTGGCTGACAGACAGCAACGTGTCCACAAGTACGAGATGCCTACTTTAATGGAATATATTGAAGCAGGTGAAAGAATAGGCCTGAAGGGTAAAGAGTTACAGGAGTATGCCGAAGCAAAAGAACAAAAACAGACGGAAAGAGAGGAGAGGCATAATGAACGCGAGGCAAAGCGTCTACAGGAAGAGAAAGAGACGCAAGTAAAACTAGCTGAAATGGAAAACAAGCGTCTACAGGAAGAAAAGTTAGCTGAGAGAGAACAAAGACAGGCTGAAATGGAAGCCAAGCGTATACAGGAAGAGAGAGGCACACACATGAGAATGGAAATTGAGAAAGAGAAGATCAAGTGTCAGATGCAAACTGAAATCGAGTTAAGAAAACTAGAAATATCTTCGAAAGGTCAAAATGAGGAAAGCAGAAGACCATCGCAGTCGTCACAGAGATTAAAACTGCCATACTTTACGGACCGAGACAACCTTGAAGCTTATCTTGACAGATATCAGGCATCAGCGAAAGTGTTAGGCATCCCCGAAGAACAGTATGCTATTAGACTAGGGGAGCTTCTTACGGGTAAGGCACTAGACACCATGTTCAATTTACCTGTAGAAGAAAGAAACAACTACACTATCTTACGTCAACGTTTGCTGACAAAGTTCCAACTAACTGAGCATGGATATAGGACAAAGTTTAGACAGTTAGGGCCAGAGACAAATCAAGATTTCACAGACTTTGTTAACACAGTAAAGAATACATTTAACAAATGGATGGAGCTCGCAGAAGTAGGGAAAGATTTTAATAAATTAGTAGATCTAATGTTAAGAGACAAGGTATCTGCATGCAATTCTAATTTAGTGGCGTTCTTTGAGGAACGGAAGCCAAAGGACATAGACACAATGTCTCAGTTAGGGCAAAACTACATGACTGCACATCCTAACGTATCTATTGGGAAACTAATGAGTGAGGAAATAGTCTGTGCAGCGTACACTAAACAGGACCAGAATCCAGTCATCAGACCAAGGGCGAAAAGTGTGGATTCAGCACAGAATGGTGAGCAGCAAGAACTTCAAGATAATGGTTTCCGAGGAAACAATGTTGGTAGAGTAGGACGGTACCCATATAGAAGAGGGAACTTCCAGAGACGTCCAAATTATGCCGGATGTTGGAATTGTGGGAGCTGGAGACACAAGGCAGCACAGTGTGATGCACAACCATCAGATGGACCAACGAACAACACTAAAAGGGAGATTACTTGTTTCAAATGTGGAAAGAATGGGCATATCAGCCATCAATGTAGGATGAGAGAAACAGAGCACTCAAATGCAGCGCAAGTAATTGAGACGCTGAACAATGAAGATTGTAGTGGGTGCAAACCTCTTTTTGAAAAAGACAGTCAGCCAGTCCTAATATGTGGTCATACAGTAAAGCAGGATCAGCAGTGCATGAAGGAGGAAGTCTGAAGCTGCATCAGGGATTTGTCAATGATAGACCAGCGTTAACAATTAGGGATTCCGGATGTACGTCTATCGGAGTGAGGAGAAGTTTAATAGATCCCTCGGATTATACAGGGAAAAAGATTAGATGCATAACATTCAACGGCACAGTAGAGTTCTACCCAGTAGCCATAATAACAGTAAAAACACCATATATCACTGGAAGAGTGTCAGCGTGTGTTTTGGACTCACCAGCGGCTGATTTGATCATAGGAAATGTTATAGGAGTTAAAGATTGTACAGAAGAGGAAGTAGTTTATTGGGACCGAAAATATAGTGTAAGCAGTAATGAGGTAGTTACCACAAGAGAACCTAAATTAGAGAGTATAGCTGAGGTAGAAGAGGCACTTGAAGTAGACACAGGAACTCAGGACAAGGATAGTACAGCTGAGCAGATGAGAATGGATCCCAAATATAGTGCTAGTGAATCCCAGAGACAAGATACTACTCTGAACAAATGTTCCCAAGGGTGTAGGAGAGTAGAACATAGGCAGTCAAAGAAAGGTAGATGGTGCTTCGAGAGGAAGAACAATGTTCTCACTCGCAGGTTTTCAGATAGTGGAACTGCACGTGGGCAAGGAGCAGTACCTTTAGCACATAGAGACCGATATACTAGAACAGCTCAGGATAGTGCATGTGCAGGGCACATAGGCATAAGGCGTATGCAGCAGAAAGCAAGGTGCCAGATATATGGGCCAAGATTGAATAAAGAGTTCAGACTAAACAGAGACTCAAGTGTAACGGTGCAATATGCAGATAGGAAAGTTGAGTCAGGTCAAAAGAGTGTTCGCGACATTACTGACCCAGGGCTAGGGATAGCAAACAGATGTTGTAATTGTAGAGGTACCATGAGTCATGGGTACATGAAAGGTAGACACAGCATCGACAGGAATCAGAGGAGGGTTAATGCAAGAACAGAACCACCTGATATAGGGTCGGTACACAAATAGTATTGTGTGGTCGTGAAGTAGTAAGAGACCTGTGGGTACATAAGTATAATGCTTTCCTATGATGTATTATTATTATTATGTGATGTATTAGTTCATGCATTGATACACACGATAGAAAGATGGTTGTATTTATGTGTGACGAATATAGGAGTATACTATGAGCATTTGATGTATTATGTAGTGTGGTAGCTAGAGTAAGGTGCAGCCATACTTAGGGCTACCCAGGCTATATGTCTGGGTCACATGTTTAGTAAGTTTTAGTCTCCCAATATTTGAAAACGAAGTTTTCTTTTAAGAGGGGGGTGATGACATAAGCCTGGGTCATTGACATTGAGGTGAGTGACCGGGCATGAGGAAGAATGGAGATGAGAGTGGGAGACAGTAAAGTGACTGACCTGGCTATGAGAAGACAGCCAGTCCTGAGAAATAAAATAGTGAGGGTAGAGGGAAAAAACCCCTAGGGGGATGGGGCGAAAGACAGTTGTGTGTTGTGTGAAGTCAGGAGACTGGAAAGTCAGTGAGAGAAGA
The DNA here is from genome assembly GCA_014155875.1 of Cepaea nemoralis. NCBI lineage: Eukaryota > Metazoa > Mollusca > Gastropoda > Stylommatophora > Helicidae > Cepaea > Cepaea nemoralis. Next base: position 199,330 of record JACEFZ010002966.1, read on the forward strand.
GACCGACTGCGGGTCAGGTCGTTTAAGAGAGATCTCCGTGTTGTGGTGTTCTGCTAGTTGTGAAGACAGGCCTGAACCCAGAGTGGGTTCTGTAGCGAGTGTAGGCCTAAACCCAGAGTGGGTTGCATAGTTGAGCAGTGGCTCCAACCCAATGTGTGGGTTGTATTGTGGGAGATCCAGCCGTGGATAGTAGCTGGATTACCTGTCTTGTGGATTTGATAAGAAGCAGGCCGTGAGAAGGCATTGATGTGTGCTGGTTAAATTGTGAGGAGGATATTTATATTCTATGGATTATATTGTTTCTGGATGTATAAACATGTTCCGTTTGTCCGTCTTATTTCTGTAATAAAGGATTATGTGCGCCAACGGAATCTTGTTTAATGACTGGTGAATATGCACTGCAGGGGTGAGTTATATTGCAAGACAGTTAAACATCTCCATTGACACCCCCTGAGTATCGTTACCTAGACAACGACCATCACACGATAATATCAAGCAAAGATCATCAAGAACATCGAGCACTGATCATAAAGAAAAACGTGTGATACTTTGTAATAACCATTACTTCTGTTTTTCTGTTATTTAAACAGAATCCTGTGTTTTGATTTTCTGAAGCAATTAATGTGCTTATGTTCAAGCTTGGCACTTGCATGTTGCCACAGCAAACACTCATTCTATCAGTACTCTGATCTTTGTTTTCCCACCTGTTATAACTCATATTCGTTTTAATGGCTTTAGTTTTTACATAGCTATGTTTGTTGTTCTTCTAATTTATGTATGAACTAAACAAGCTATACAACATCACTCGAAGATTTATTTTGGTTTTAAAGAGGAATGCTGACAAGATCATGAGCGGTGAAGGTGAGTGATCTAAGTGTTTTTAATTAGACAAGACCGCAAAGACAATAGCGAGCTATAGATATAAGGCAGCGAGTTGTGTTGGCAGCATCATGTGAATAGAAAAACGGCATCGCGTGGTAATGCATGTGAAGCTTAATGGACAAAGAGATAAAGGAAGACAGGAGAGGGATGTGGTTTGGTAGTTTTTCATTCTGATATAGGAATATATCAGTACATTCATTGATACATTCTTCTGGAGATCAATAGATGAATGTGCAAGCCAGGTGGCAAGAGTGGTGGTGGTGGTGGTGGTGGTGGTGGTGGTAATGATGATGATGATGATGATGATGATGATGATGATGATGATGATGATGATGATGATGATGATGATGATGATGATGATGCATGCATGCGAATACTTTGACAACCACGTCGACTATGGCGCAGATAAAAAGGTTTAAACGCAAGAAGACTGATTTCATTGCACCGGGTTTATCCCATATGACTGCGTATCTTCCCAAATAGCGGCCTGTCGAAAGCATCACACAAACTCCGGCGCTCCATCGACGACCCCCAGAAATCTCCGAAATAACTGCACTTGTTAACCGAATGACGGACACGAACCCACGACCTTCGGCATTGTACCGGGTTTTATTCCATATGAATGGGTCTCTTGTCGTTGAGCCACCTGTGGAAGGCGCCACACAAAGCACGAAATAAATCCCGTAAAACAGTGTAACTGCAAAATATAACACCCCATGAGCATGTCTACAAAGGGCTTGGTGTGTGTGTGTATGTGTGTGTGTGTGTGTGTGTGTGTGTGGTGTGTGTACGTTTGTGTGTGTGCGTGTGTGTGTGTGTGAGCTGGCAGAGGGTTTTGTTTCACTGTAAAATTAACGGCAAAAGAAGAAGTGGAAGAATATGGAGAGCAATCAAATCCGTTAGTGTGATAACGTGAAACATATTGGGAAAGGTATCCCACTGAAAACAACAATTTCAGCTCATACATTAGATAACAAACAACTTCATATGATAACTTCAATACACGTTATCTGTCAAATGAAATTACTTACATTGTTTTTCGTTGCATACCTTGGTACACTTTCGCTGTTGAATTATCATGTACACGTTATGTAGTGGTGTTTTTAGTTTACTTTGGAAGGAGGAGGAGGGAGGGGTGGGGGTGAACAAGATGATGTTATGTAATTCTTCTTCTTCTTCTTTCTTCTTCTTCTTCTTCTTCTTCTTCTTCTTCTTCTTCTTCTTCTTCTTCTTCTTCTTCTTCTTCTTCTTCTTCTTCTTCTTTTCCTCCATTTATATTGAAGCGTTGTAAGGAGATGTAAAGATCTTGTTTGCGCTTTTTCTCTTTGTAAGTTGGTATTCATTTCTCTAATATGCTCTTGATACCATCACTCTATCTCTTACATGGTTTCCCACTTGCTCTGTATCCATTATGTTTCTTCATTGTGGCCCTATGAGACAGATGGTACCAGGGCATTCTTGTGAGGTGGCCAAACCATTTAGTCTGTTGTTCTGTAATGAACTACATTCGGATAGTACAGCTGCCAAGTGATTCGGTTTCCGTGTCAAATTTAAAAGATGAAGGATATAGAAGGTGAAGGATTCTGTTCCCACGGGACATATTGCCAACGTGATGTCAGATTTGAACAAGCGACACTTGATATCCAGTATGGTCTGTATGGTTGAACGGTTTCACCATCTAAAATATTTTCGGATGCCAGTTTTATAAGATTGAGTTGACGGTGCAGCTATGTGTTCACGCAGAAATGTTACTAATGTATTCCATAGTTGGTGAACAGTAAACGTCTTCGATACGTCTTTCTTTAATGTGAAGGGGCGAAATCCTATTTACGACATTCCTTTGCAGCGAATAGTTGTAAAATAGTTACTTGCATTTTTGTTGGGAGGAATTTTTTTTTTTGGGGGGGGGGGGGGGGGGGGGGGGAGGGGGGACGACATGGGGGTGAGTGGCTAACATACGCGGGTAAGTCATATGACTGTAGAAAAATAACTAACTATGATAACAACTTGAAACCAGTTTATTTTTATACATACATTGTCCCTTTAATTCTCAACATAATTTCCACCAACATTGATGCACTAATCCCATCATTTTATCAGTCCTCCTAAACCGGCTGCATAAATCTGAAAAATCTGAAACACCGAAAGTGTCCAACAAACTCAAACTCCGTAGCTGCAGGGGTGTGAACCGAACGACGTGCCTTGGAATCGAACCTACAACTTTCGGAGTGTGAGGCAGGCAACGTAAGCTCTTCGTCCACAGAGACTCCTACAGATAAAGAGGAGATAGCGGGCTACAATCCCAAGGCCCTATCTAGTCTTATACAGCGTTAAAGGTCAGCGACAAAAGACCCTTGCATCCACATCACCATTGGAACACTTATGGGCCCATTCGTGTCTACACGAGAACCTTCATTACACACCGACACCTTCATACGTGCATCAGTCTCCTATGAATCACACAAGCGCGTTCTCCAAAAAGTGCCCAGACTAGGTTGTTTGCAAAGTATCCCGTTCCACTCTTTTTGTATACACGGTGCTTGCTGAGATCTGGTCAGTGTCACGCTAACCTCGTTTACTTTCCCAGTAATGTGTATGGGTAGGTGGGTGCGAGGTGTGAGCAGTTGGGGGATGAGTGTATGGTTGGGTGGTTGGAGGTGTGTGGATATGGGTGGGTGGGTGGGTGTGTGTGGGCTGGGAAGATGGATGAGTTTGCGGGGAGATATGTGTGTGGGGGGATGTGTGTTAATAGGCAAGGGTAGGTTGGTGGGTGTTTTTGTGCGGGGGGGGGGGGGGGGTGTGGGTGAGTGGGGTGTGTGGATGGGGTGTGTGTGGAGGATGTGTGTTGGTGAGTAGGGGATGTGTATGGCTGGGTGAGGCTGTGTGTGGGTGGGTGGGATGTGTATGTGGGAGGGTCTGGTGAGTGGGATGTGTGTGGGTGGGTGGGGTTGTGGGTTGTGTGGGTTGGTGGGTGAGGAATGTGTATGTGGATGGGTGGGTGGGTGTTGGTGTGTGTGTGGTTAGGGGATGAGTGTTTGGCTGGGTGGTTGGAGGTGTGTGGATATGGGTGGGTGGGTGTGTGTAGGCTGGGGGATGGGTGTGTTGTGGGGAGATATGTGTGTGTGTGGGGGATGTGTTTTAATAGGGAAGGATGGGTTGGTGGGTGTTTAGGTGGGTGTGGGTGTGTGGGTGTGTGGGTGGGGGGTGTGTGTGGGGGGATGTGTGAGGGTGAATGGGATCTGTAAGTCTGGGTGAGGCTGTGTGTGGGTGGGTGGGATGTGTATGTGTGCGGATGGGGTGGGTGGGGGTGTGTGCTGGTGGGGGATGTGTGTGGGTGGATGAAAGGTGTGTGTGTATGGGTGGGTGATATGTGTGGGTGGGTGAGGTGGGTGGGTGGGTGAGGTGGGTGGGTGGGTGGGGGTTTATGTGGGTGGATGGGTGGGTTTGGGTTATGTGGGTGGAAAGAGGTTGCGTGGGTGAGTGAGGGATGTGTTTCATAACATTGTAATATGCATTGTTTATGTTTACAACATCTATTTGACAATGCATTTTCCTATGTGAATGCATCATGCACTATTGATGAATGAAAGATGAGTGATTATAAGGACCGAATGTAAGACGGGCCTGCGTAACCCTTTTAAAATAAAGAGAAGTGGGTGGATCACCGTGATCTGGCAGGAATGCGACAACGTGGAGTGACGGGGGGATCTGGCCGATGCTCGACGCTTGGAGGAAAGGTGGGACGCACATATGATCAGATTGCTATTGGTACTATTGGGGTTGGAACTCTTCGCTGGCTTCTGAGGATGGGGATGGAGCGCTTATGGAAATGCCCCGAATGCTGTGATGTCGGTTCTTAAATCAATCAATCAATCAATCAATTAAAATAAAGTTGAATTGAATTGAACTGAATCCAGAACATTATTAGGTACTCATTTTTTTACTAGCTAAACTTGGGAGCCCTAGTCGATGTTTAGTAAATCCTAGGCTCGACGGGGATCCGAACACATGACACCTGCACCAGAGGGCAATCGTGCTACCACGACTCCCATACCAAATAGAGTATTCAGTAACGTGTGCTGAGTTGCTTTGTGAGTGAGTCAAGTAAGCACGGTATCTTTTTGCACACCTTAATGCTCATTGCGCATATAATGCTAAACACAGATCTATACAGACCAGCGGTGTTGGGTCCTTGATGTGGTTGGTATCATGCCGACCGTTACAATTACCGTATCTGGATTTTTTTAATGCGTTTGTTTGCTTTGAACTCAAGCGTAGTCCAAACACACGCTGCTACTTCGTGTGCACTGAGTTTATTTCTGCATGTGGATTAGCTTTCCCTATTACCAGTGTCATCAGGCGACTCTATTTCGACTTCTGAGGTACTTGTAATTTATGTACACATATCAAAGGACGAGAAGTCAACAGTTTAGTCCAACTAACCGGTGTAGGGGGTTAAACCCGTTAGCTCGACATCAGCACACCGGGTTTTGAGAACGGGCGATCTTATCCATTCAGCCATGCTGACCTCCACGCCTGGATTCGATACCAGGAAAGCTCTAGTGCATTGTTCTCAACCGGTGGGGGACATTCCCCCCCCCTCCCAGGGTGGAATTTTAGGGTGTCGGAGGGGGGGGGGGGGGGAATTAAGATTATTTAAGATCGCGTTAATACAAGAACCGATTACTTGATATTGTTTTTCCCTCCTTACTTAACGGTTCTCTACTTCTCGCCCCTCTGAAATTCGTTTTATAACGTAAATAGACTGTGGAAGTGGTTTAATTTCCTAGACTGTCGCTGATAAACAGTCCATGTTTCACAAGATATAATAGTGTGGATAATACAACTGCTTTATAGACTTTCAGCCTTGTTTCCAGGCTTATTCCATTTCTGTCCCATACATTTTTGTACAGTCTGCCAAAGGCCGCGCTGCCTTGGAGATTCTTGCATTCACTTCGTCATCAACTGTGGAAGTTTGTGACACGGCTCAGCCAAGACAGGTGAACTTGTCCACAACACTTAGTCTATGACCGTTCACCTTGATATTCGGTAGTGTGATTATTCCCTGGAACTGGCTCTTACATAACTACAGTCTTCTCCAAGTTGATATTGAGCCCAAAGTTGGCCCAGGCATATGAGAAAGCCGAAACATTGTGTTGCATGTCTGCCTCTATGTTGGCATATAGAGCGCAATCATCAGCAAACAGCAGTTCTCTGAAGGTGTCGCTGTTAGTTTGGTGTTTTATTTCAGCCTTCTGAGATTGAACAACCTTCCATCCATGCGGTAGTTGATGTCTATTCCAATGTCGTTGTTCTCGAAGGCATTCATCAACATGGCTGAAAACATGAGGCTGAACAGTGTTGGTGCCAGGATACATCCTTGCTTCACTCCATTTGTGACAGGAAAAGGCTCAGAGAGTTCACCATTTTCCTGTACTATTGCCTGCATACCATCATGAAATAGCCACACTATTTGGACAAACTTTTGTGGACAGCCATATTTCGCCATAATCTTCCACAGTCCTTCTCAGCTGACTGTATCTAAAGCCTTGGTAAGGTCAATGAAAGTGGAGAACATTTCAGAATTCTGTTCCTGGCATTTCTCTTGCAGCTGCCATGCAGCGAAAATCATGTCAACAGTTCCTCGTTCTTTTCTGAAGCCACATTGACTCTCAGGAAGAAGACCTTGATCGAGATGGGCCGTGAGGCGATTGAAAAGAATTCTGACGAGTATCTTCCCTGCGATTGAGAGCAAGGAGATGCCTCGGTGGTTGTCACAGGATTGGCGGTTTCCTTTGCGTTTGTAAAGGTGGACTATTGACGCGTCCTTGAAATCTTGTGGCATGGTCTCGTTCACCCATATGTTTGTAAAGACTTGGTGAAGCTGCTCTGTTAGGACCGGCCCACCTGCCTTGTATATCTCTACTGGGATGGAGTCAGGGCCAGGCGCCTTTCCACTGGAAAGTTGCTGGATGGCTTTGTTTACTTCCACTATGGTTGGCAGGTTATCAAGTGTATCATTAGTGGGAACTTGAGGAAGGCAGTTGATGATGGTTTCTTCATCGAAGAAGGAAGTTGTATTTAAGATGCTGAAATGCTTTGCCCAGCGTTGAAGGATTTCTTTCTTATCGGTGACCAATGTTACCCCATCTGCACTGAGGAGGGGAACTATGCTTGGTGATTTAGGACCGTAGACCGCTTTCAGTGAGTTGTAGAAGTTTTTCATATCATGTCTGTCAGCAAAGCTTTGAATTTCATCAGCTTTGCTGCTCAGTCAGGAGTCCCGCATGTGCCGAAATTTATGTTGCACTACTACTCTCTGAATGTTCTTGAAGGCATCTTTTTTTTAAATTATTATTTTGGCTTCGGGTCATTCAAATGTGCTTTGAGGAGAAGATGTTTCTCGGCCAGCAATTGGTTGATGTCTTCGGAATTTTCATCAAACCAGCCTTTATGCTTTCGGGGGGGGGGGGGGGGGGGGGGGTTTGGCTGAACCAAGGATTTTTTATAGCAGTGTTATAAACTATGTCCTTTAGGGCTCTCCACTCTGTTTCCGCATCCTGTTTAGCTGCAGTATTTGGCTTAAGGCGGTCTTCCAGCATGTTTTCAAACGACAGCTGCATTTTTTTGCTGTTTAGGCGCGTGACATTTAGTTTTGTTTTTTTTCATTTTTACCCCCTGAGGACGCCGTTGTGGTTTGATGTGTATGTTTATTTTCGAGATAATAAGACGATAGTCTGTCCAACATTCGGCACCACACATGGAATTTGTCACCCGAACGTCTTGTCTGTCACTCCTCCTGACGATGACATAGTCAATGAGGTGCCAATGTTTCGAGCGAGGGTGCATCCATGATGTCCTATTTCTCGTGTGAATTCGGAAAATTGTGTTGGTGATCAGGAGATCGTGTTCGGCACAGGTCTGAAGGAGGGCTAGTCCATTGCTGTTACAATTTCCGACTCCGTACTTTCCAATGATACCACTCCAGGAGGCGATGTCCTTACCTACTCTGGCATTGACGTCCCCAAGGAGTATAAATGTGTCTTCTTTGGGAAGAGATGTTAATACGTTGTGTAGGTCTTCATAGAACTTGTTTTTGACGTCATCTTCATTTGTCATGGTTGGTGCGTAGACACTCACGATGGTTGCATGCTTCATTCCTTTCAGCAGGGGTAACTTAATAGTCATAAGCCTGTCATTTATAGCCTTCGGAAATTCAGCTAGTTTGCCAACCAGGACCGACTTAATGGCAACTCCCACACCGGATTGGCGTCTTTCCTCGCTTTTCCTTCCACTCCAGAAAAATGTGTAGCCGAAACCTACTTCACAGATTTGGCCTTCTTCTGCAAGTCGTGTCTCGCTCAAGGCTGCAATGTCGATGTTGTACCTGCCCAGCTCTCTCCCAATCAGTGCTGTTCGTCTCTCTGGGCCTGATGCGCTATCTCTATCAAGTAGGGTGCGTATATTCCAAGTTCCGATTGTCAAGGGAATATGGTTAGCTCTTTTAGCTTTACCCTGTTTTTACTTTGTTTGTATGTCGACCGCAGTATAGCGGCTGGTTAGGTAATGATGGAGCAGACAGTGTTTAGGGCACCTTTTCTAGCCCCTTCTTCATGCTATGGAGGTGAGCAGTGCTTTCCTACACTTGTTCCTGTAGCGAGACGCTGTCGTCATTTGAAAGTGCCAGGTTCAAATTTAGGTTTCATAACTATAGCTTTTAATGTTTATGTTGTCTAGTGTGTCCTCTAGTCTCTACTTCTTTTTTCAACTTCAATGAACACCAATTAGTACTTTAGTTAGCCATATCACCAATATACATCATGTAAAACTGGGTCTTTGCCTAACTTTTCTCTAAGGCTTACGTCTTTTATCGGCAAAATAAATCGGTCTCTTTGACCTTAACATTATATTAAATAAACATTCTTCAATCTCTCCATTAAAGCAGTGTGTCAACTCTTGCCTTTATCGTTTACAATTTTTGGTGTCGGAAAGGGTAAAGTTCATCACAGATATCACATTTACATTTCTGCCTGGGCGACTGTAGTCGGTAACCAACTCGTTTTAGATAGCGGGTGTTAAATTAGTTAGTCTTAGGGCTGTCACTTTTATCACTTAAGGCAGCGATAATCAGGAAGTCGGTGTGACACATAACTATCCGCCTAACTACGTTATCTAAATTATCTGACTAAGGAAATACAGACGTATCAATTTTAGCGCTAAATTTTAAACTGAGACAACATACGCACAAACGTAAAATGGTAGCATGTGATTCTAGTATACATGCATTTGAATCCGCGTCAGTTCTACGGAGTTCCCGCACTATGCTAAGATGTACCAAGGGGTATAGGGAGCTGCGTGGTCTCGAGGTATGGTGTCAGCCTCGAGTGCTGGGGGTCCCGGGTTCAAGCCCCGGTGAGGACGAGGATTTTTTCACGTGGACTTCTAGTAATAAAATTTCCCCTGGTCTTTGGGTAGTAAGATCCGACGCCCGTGTGTATTGTTGCGCACGTAAAAAAATCCCATGACAGTTGGAAATCGAAAAAGAGTAGCCTAACGGCGCTGCCCGGGCAAAATTACTAGTTAAAAATCCACCCAAATTATTTCAGGATCCTCGCCGGTGCTATGGAGCTCGTGTAATGAGCATGAATTTCTCCAGACTCAGGTTTGAGTTAGGAGGAGACGGAGCACTTTTGGGTTACACCCGTGTGCCGTGATGTTGATCAATCGACTAAACCAAACTAAACTAAAGATCGTACCTTATGGTATTTATTGTAGAGACTTGAGACAGACATCCGCGTGCAATGAACGTAATTCTTTATTGAAACCAGACCAAACACCTTCACAAGTAACCCAATCACCTGCACTATATCACATAAAGAGAATCTCTGCACAGTGCGCCACCTCCGAAACACCAGCTGGGATCCAACAACACGTATGAGTCCATTCCATTATATTCCATTATGCCATTACCCCCATCCCATTCAACCTCAGCAGAGAAGTTATATTAGGGTCCATCGCCTGGCTTAGTTTAATAATCCTGTGAGAGTCAGCCACAGACAGGATATCCTCTTCTTCGTTCATGTCACAAAATGAAACCGTGTGTTTATCCGGTTGATTATTACAGAGGATTTTCGGATTAAGCGGACGATCGACCAGCGACATCTATTTGTACTAACAGAGTAAACACAGTTGTACAGGTTACATCGTGTCAGCCCATAAACACATTTGGTGGTGAGTGAGAATGAGTGGATACACCGAGTTGGCAGTTCATTAACAGTTGGAATCACATATATTGTCGCCACGGAACAGAAGAGTGACAAGTTTGTCAACATTTGAATGCAGATGGAAGCCGTGAGATCACAGGGGCAGATGTAAAACGGAAGTACCTAGTACGGAAAACAGTGCATCTGTCAATTCTTGGTTTCCGGAACATCAAGATGATTGGCAGCTTGGTATCGAAACTCTTTGTTGGGAGTATACAGAAACTAGCTGGCTTGTTTTGAGAATCTAGGCAATTACTGACAACTTTGACAGGATTTAAGCCAGGAAAATAGTTCTTGACAGGGGATGATTTGCCACTGTGCCACCTGTGTGGGGAGTACAGGATAACGTCACGTGGACAACTTGGTAGTTTGCCATTATAAACTCGAGTTGACATCACCTAGGGTGGACTTGAATAATGCTCTAGACAGAGTTGCAGGGCACTGCAGTGCCAGTGGAAATAATATCTCCCGTGTGTTAATTAGTGACTTAATTTTACACGTGCCTATATGGCAGATGTAGATATGATTTATAGGACTGCAGTAGTGCATTTAAGGTATAACTTATTATAATATATCGTTATAATTACTATAGACTGTGGCCTTGTTAAACTATAGTGTGATGATTAGCACTGTTAGTGTTAGCTAGAATAGATTAGTGAAGTGTTGATAAGGCTTTACTAGTTGAGAATTGAGTAATGAAGGATAATTGGGATCTTCCCGTAGGTGTCCCTGGTGGGCGGGGTTCCGCATTCTGTTTGCTGATATTTTTTTCTTTGTCATATCCTGATTCGATTCTAGGTGGGTAGCTAATCTGCTCTATGGACTAAGTCTAGTTAGCTAAAGATCATTAAGCAAGGTGATAGGCTTACACTCAGCCGAAGGGATCAGTGACTAGTACTATCACCAGATGTGTTGTTTCTATCCTAGGTTCCCTACCAGATCCAAGGAAACTCTACAAGTTTTGGAAAGAATTAAAAACCCTTCTGAAGAACACCAGTTCAAGAGTCAATAAAGTTGCATACATGAAACGTAACTTACGCTAGAAGGAAATTGATTCATCAAAGAGAGTGATGCATACTGATGCACCACACAGCATCAGACAGTAGTAAACGAACCGAGAACCGGCTAAGAGTACCTAGTGTTAGTACAGTAACAATTAACATTAGTAATTAGCACTTATGGACTGAATGGTTCGATGTGCAACGAGGATGATCTGTCGACTAACTAACTAACTAACTAACTGCGTACACACTGCAAAAGACTTGTGCAGTTTGTTTAGGAACATTAGGAACGGACATGTGTAGAGTGTAACCGGTCCCTGATTAACTCTTAATACCACCGGTGTCTATTTCGGATGTTCATGAAATTGGATTACCAGAGGTCTACAGAGGCAAAGCATTATCCGGCAAGATGGTTCCGGCAACGGGTGAGACGTACTTGTTCTGACGTAACGTGCTGTGGTCTATCTTTGCTGTGATCAGCTGACTGGGTTGCTGTCTGAGAGACAGAGTCTACACACTTTATAGAACACGTCACACATTTTCTTCGCATACACGTCTCATACACGTTACACTTTTATTTTAATAAATTAATCTTTATTAATTTCTAGAAGTAAGAGTTGTTGAGTATGTTGCGTTGGGGAAGTATGAGAAGGGGGCATAGTACGACAGTGTGAGAGTGATAGGAAAAGGTGTCCATAGGCTGATGGAGTGTGTTGGACGGAAGCTGGTGGATTCTCCAGAATATTGAGCGGCGGAAAAACATACTATTATACTGTTGGGTTGTCGGCTCTCTCACTCCAGGGACGACACTTAAAGGAGGACCCGACCGTCATCTGGAAATTTTACTTTGGAAGTTATTTCGTTATGCCTGTTTCCAGGCAGAGCGCGATATTTGCGCCTTCCAGCCGGACACCCCGATTCTTTGGCATTGTTGGACCGAGTTACCCTTCCCGTGTCAAATAGGATATTAATTGGAAGGTGATTGTTGTCCAAAGAGGGTAATGGCGACGTGTCTAATAATATCAACAAGCATTTGTCCGAAGAGGTTAATGGCTGATGTATAATAAAATCAACAGGCATAAATATTGTATTGTGTTAAGTTTTTTTTTAAAAGCGTTAATTTAGGCCGGTGTCAGGACTATTTGCACTCTGAACAGTGTACATGCACGGTGAAGAGCGGAGAAATCAGGCCTGCAGCATAAGCGCCTGTAACTCGCGAGAAATTCTTCTCTGAACCCCACCTGAACGCCTAGGCTACGTAATCGTAATCATCTCGAGGGCCAAAAAAAAAAAATGAACATACCAAAGACCTGGAGGTCGCAGAGAAAGGCAATCTGGTTATGCTATTTGGTTGATGTTTCCTGCCGCACACCCGTAGTATTGGCCAATGACAATAAGGCAATATAGGAAAAGCCACTGGACTGGCCAGAGTTGACATATCAGCAACGTTGGAATCAACTACAACATCGACAACGATGTGTTCTTCGAGGTCTCGCACCGCTGTGGAATATTTAACTGATTTGAGTGTCATAGGATGATCAATCGTCTTAAGCGACTTCCTGTATCTACCGTGGATTTATACAGTAGTTTTCCCTATGCAATCCTGATGATATATTATACAACATGTCTGCTACCATAATATCAACTTCTAAGTCATAACTGTGGCACACTTCTACTTCCCACTTTTCTTCATCCATTTCTTCTTTAGTACAAACCTTCGTTTTGTTTGGCAATGAATCTGTTACCGTGCACAGATCTCAGATGATTGTCTGAGGCTCTATTCTATAAGACAGCTATCTTAACTGGCTCGCAGTTGATGCTCCAGAATGCCCAGTCGCTACTACTGAGGTAAGTGGTGGATAAACACCGTGTCATTACACTTGCAAGAGCTGAAATTGCCCTTCTGTCCAGGACAGGCTGTGTAGGTGTAAATGACAGGTCCGGTTGTCTGGTCTCCAGGTCACTTCCATGGGACACATTGAGGTAGAGCAGGGGAGATGCGATACTGTCTGTGCATGATCGCCTGTTGAACGAGTTAAGTGAGTCGCATATCCTTTACAGGGCGTCGCAGTCAACTCTTAACATTTTTAGCTGTTTGTGATTCCTTGGCAAGTTAATGTTCAGTAGTTTGCCATTGCTTTCTGAACGACCATCACTCATACCATTGTAAGGAAATCAATGAAAGAAGGTCTGCTTCCAAACCGCCTGCAGCTGTGAACGAGTATACAGATGAAAAAAATTCAAAGAAGGCTTGGAGATGTGGTTTATAGAAGAATGCTGAACATTAATTCATCATCATCATCTTCCACTTTTGTCGTCAAGCGTCGTTGGGAGGAATAGTTGGATCACTACAGCCCGATAGGCAGGACTGGGATAGTGTCATTCCGTTCATTAGACAGCCAACATTAGCAATCTGGCCATTTTTGGGAAGGCTAAGTGGCAAAGATAACTTATCACAAAGATCAGAAAGAGGTAGACATACATTTTGTTTGGGCACATTATGAGAAGATAACGATTTTATGACAACCGAAGGAAAGATTGATTGAAAGAGAGACAGAGGTAGACAGCGAGAGAAAGTTCTCGATAGTCTTGTGTCACGGGAGTCAAGACATGAACTGATACATGCCTGTTGGAGACACTAGTTGTGGCGAAGGATGATGCGCACCCAGCACGCCAGGCACTGGTGAGATGATGATGATGATTGATACTGATGCGTGATGCTGATGCTGCTGATGATGATGATGATGATCGATGATGATGATGATGATTGATGATGATGATGATGATGATGAACAATAAAACAAGTCAATAACTATTTGCTGCTACGACTGATGGCATCATGAATCCAACTGGGCACAGGCAAGAAGGATCATGGTAAAGGGCGAAAGAGAATCGTGCGTAACCAGCAGTCTAACGGACAATTAAGTATCACCAATCTTCATCTTCTGAAGCAGACTAAGCACGCACGGGCATGTCCTGAGTGTCCTGGACTTGTAGCTAGATTAAAATGTACGACACATTCAAATGCGTGCCTGGGGCTCGAAGGCACCAGGATCCGATATGACACTGACTATGCCAACGGTTGACCCCAAGTGAGAATCCTGAATGATCTCATCCATCTGGTTAACGAAGGTAGGATTGACCTTATCTTCTCGGCTGCAATAAGGGACACTGAGATCACTGGACCAATGTCATCTCTCGGGACATTTCCACTGTGGGGCCTATTCAGAAAATAGGTCTGGGCAAATGCCCAAAGTTCATCACGTCTTTTCACTGATGTGAAGTTTCAATATTAGTCCTGTAGAACCCATCGGGTTTCTGATCTTGGGAACGAGAAAATCTAGTTCTTCAACAGTCTTTTGAAAATAATATTTCACTAGGAATCCAGAAGAAGGTCTCTACCCTGGTCACGCTCGTATAGGTGTAAGGCCTTTTCAGGTTTCAGACGATCGTAACGTCAACGCTTTGGTACTGAGTTTTTTTTTTTTTTTGGGTCTCGCTCGCTTTAACTGCAGGCTGCATTTTGCCGGTGTGTCGTAGCTTTCCTCTATAACAGTTCCCTCGCCATCATGGAACCCACTCTGACTTTAGACATTACTTGGAATTACGTTCCCCAAGGCACAGGACGAGAGGCCACTTGTCGTTCCAATGGTCCGGTGCACGGATTGAACTTTACTTCGGCATCAGCACACAGGATGTTTAAGAACACGCGTTCTTATCCATTCTGCCATGCTGGCCTCTAATTCGTTTCCTGAGGTTTTACTATCAACCAACATCTGTAATGAAGCCTGTAGAGCAGGTTGGTAGCCGCAAGAAAGATACAGACATTCCTCACTATGATAACAGTTAGTTTCCTATCCTTTACAGGACGTCGCAATTAGCCCTAGTATTTATTGGCTCCCTCGACGTTTGTCGGTATAAGTAAAAGATTATGATAATGATTTACTGGTTGATTATTATTGTCTAGAGAATTTTACGTCAGTATTGTGCCATTGCTTTCTGACGTTGACCGCTCTTATAATTGCGGGAAAAACCCCCAAAAAACACTTCAACGCATCCGCGTTCCTGCGTAAGAAATCTCCAACGGCAACGGTATGTCGAAACAAGATGATTACTGACGATAAAATCCCACTTAAAGGGGAGACCGCAATATGAGTTCACCCGTTGACTCAGTATGAGTGTGCTGTTTGTCTACCGTGGTGGAACCATCTCATCGCCAATCCTAGATTCCATCAGATGATGAAGGAGAGAACAAGTCGATGCGTCGAGGTTCTCATGGAACAACAAACAACATACCCCTATACGACATGACTCATCGACTGGTGCGGTAATCGACAACGCGTGGCTGTAAACGTTATAATGTTATACAGTAGAGGTGTCGGCTGCCATGTTGAAGTGTACAAGGGTGGCTTTTGATTTACACATCGATATACCTTGTCAGGCTGCCATACGATGACATTACCAGCCTGGTTCATGGACAAGAACATGTACACAGTTGTTGAATTACGAGGGGCCTTCCTTCAAA